>PVIU01022718.1:0-28798 GCA_004026605.1 Ondatra zibethicus | reverse complement strand
GGTAGATTTTGACCTGGAACTGTAAGATGAAGTAAATGCCTTCCTTCTCGAGTTACTTTTGGTCACACTGTGATAGCAACAGAAAGTAAACTTGGGTAGAGTCTGTCATTGCAGGGAAGACATGACAGCAGGAACAGAAGGTGACACCTTGCACCCATGGTCATGAAGAAAAGAACAGTGAATTCCTGAGCTAAACTCCCTTTTTCCTTTTAATTCGGCCTGGAATCCCAACACTTGGAATGGGTACCATCCACATCTAAATTGGATCTTCTCACCTCAATTATTCTATTAAAAAACATCCTACAGACACCCAGACAATGTTTCCATGGTGACCCCAAATCATGTCAAGTTGACAATAAAAAAATTGTGGTGTTTAAAATTCTCTGTTTTGCTGAGCCATGGTGGCACATGCCTTTAATCGCAGCATTGGAGAGGCAGATTCAGGAAGATCTCAGTGAGTTCAAGGCCAGCCTGGTCTACAAAGTGAAAAAAAAAAAAAAGCAGAAACAAACAAAAAAAAAAACTCTGTTTCCTGGGAGCTGGGAGATTGTGTGTGTGTGTGTGTGTGTGTGTTTACATATATATAATTTCAAAAGTGGCATAATCAAAAGAAAGGTAATGCATTCCTTTCTAATTTTCAGGGATGATGCCAGGCTAACACATTTTCAGCACAGAAATAGTGAGTGAGAATGACTGCTGTCCCAAATTGGTGGCGACAGCACACCATGCTTTTAAGTTCTTGCCATTGTGATGAATTAGAACGGCAGAAAAGCAGTGATTTGACTTTTAGCTCTGACTGCTATAAGGGTTTGACAAATGCCTTATATTTATGGGTAACATGGACTTCTTTCTTTAAGTTGTTTATTCAAACGCATGACTTATTTTCCAAAGGGAAATAATATTCTAATAGATTAGTAGGAGCTTTTTGTAAATTACATGTACAGAGGGCTTTATGGTTTGCTTAGGTTTTCAGTGGAATCAAGGCTTTATGTATTGAAATTTAGCCCCATCATGAATAGAGTCTCCAGGCAAGAATTCTAGTGGTTTTATAAGGAGAGGAATCTCTTCTCTCTCTCACACAGACATACAAACACACACACACACACACACACACACACACACACACACACACACACACACACACACATTTTCTTGCCATGTGATACCACTGACCTTCTTGAAATTCTGCTAACTTTAGGTCATCAGGTAAGATCCAGCCCTCAACATTGTACCACCTAAATCATGAACTAAAGTAAACATTTTTTTAAAGAAAAATAAAGAGATACAAGAGTTCTTCTCTTTCATATACCTGGACAATATTTATTCTCATCTATCATTTAAATAAATAACACAAGGTCTCAAGTTTGCTTAGTCAAAATTATTTATTTTTCCTATATTACTTCTGGGGTTTTGCCAAACTCTAATGCCATAAACTATTATAATTGTATATAAAATATTATAGTTGTATTTGAAACTCTCTAGGAGTATTTGCAAAAGGTAAGAAATTTATTTTCTACCAGGTTTATTTTCAACCAGATTTATTTTCTATTAACAGGATGATAAAGCGTTATAGCACAAAATGTCAAACATTTTCCAATGAAATAAAATATAACCTCATTGTTCATTAAAGGCTTAGGCACTCAAATAGATTTATCATCCTTCTCACATACTACATTTGATTTTTTTCTTATCTGTGGCTCAATCAAATTAAGTAATAAAAGTCAATGTAGTTACTGATTTTACTCACTAGGATATTTTGATATTTATTATAAGGTTTATACAGAATTTAAGCATTTAGTTTTTAACCTGAATGTAAAATTTTTTAAGATTATTATAAAACATTCAGTATTTGTTGAAATTTATTAACTACATATTAATTTGTAGGTAACTTATATTTAAGTACCATTTTCTCATTAGAAAGTTTTGCTATTTTTCCAGATATAATTCATTTAAGTAATGTTTTTTCTGATAGATATGACATAGTCATAAATAGATCTGATAGATTTGTAAATCTATCTAACATTATTCTAAGTCTGTTAAAATTACAAATAAGAACTTTTGAATTTCTACTTGCAGTTGAATATTAACCAAATTTCTTGTTATGGTAGAAAAACTATCATCAGCTCTTAAGGCTTATTAAGTTTCTGCTTTTTTCCACTTTTATATAGAATTTTAAGCTTTTCCTTAGCGTACTAAAAATATTCCTTGAAAACAGTGTGAATAAGGGAAAAAACTGTCTTATTTCTCAATTTAATATAAAATGTCATCACTGATGTCATAATATTATGTTTTTATTGGTCTTGATTACAACTAATACTTGATTTATACATTAGATTTTCTGTAAGGAATACTGGATTTCTGTACATAATTTAGCTACCATTGATATTATTTGCACATTTTTTCTTCTCTAACATACTGATCTAATAAATCATGTTGATAGAATATTAACTTTGAGATGTGTTTCATATTCCTGAAAAAAATCTCATGCTGCCTTATATTTTTCTTTTGGCACACTAGATTCATTATTTTACTAATATTTTATTGAGTTTTTTGGAGATGGGATTTTCCACTATTATATATTCATAGAGGGAAGTTTACATGTTTTTCTACATCATGGAATAGTTTTAAGTGTCTCTTATCTCCATCATCAACTTGTGTTGCCTATAGTCATCATCATAGGGTTGAAGTTCATAATATCCACAGCCTTTTCTTCTCTGTATATACATGCTTGCCCATATATTTACTCCTCTTACTATTGGTCTTGAAAAGAAAAGGAGCCAAGTTGACCTTTCATCATAGCTGCAAAAATGTTGAAATAGTCAACAATTTTCTATGAGAAAATTGGACAGATTCTAAATTTTGTTTTTTATGTAAATGGGGCTTGCAAAAAATGCAAACAATAATAATGAGGGCACCTAACTCAGGATGTCTCACTAGGCTGTTAGCTGTGGGAAGTCCCACCTTAGTTCCACTAGCTGCTGGCATCACACGCCAGGCTCCAGACCCACCAGACTCTAACATGGTGCTAGGACCTTAACCTGTGTCCAGAAAGCTCTTTACTCACAAATTTCTTGCCTAGACTTAGAACTATAGACTGGAAAGTGGTTTTCTTCTTTTAGGAAAAGTTAAAGATATACCAAAAATCACTTCTTCCTATTTGGAAAATCCCTGGGAGTGTCAGAAAAAAAATCTGCCTGTTTTAGTGATTTAAAATTGATGGCACTTGCCCTAGAATAGCTTCCTGCCTAATAAGATTCAACTAAAAGCCACAGTTTTGCTTTGGAACCTTGCACTTTGGTTCAATTTCGAAGATAAACTCCTTTAGAAATAAGAAAACCTTTAGAGCATCCAGCTGATTATTCAGAGACATAGTTTCTGTTGAGCTTCTGTTTCAGATAAATACTCAGGCAAAATTACCGAATCTGAATGTGATTGGCTTTGCTTGTGTATTGCACTACAGATATAGCCAAACTCACAGAGAAAGACATTTTATTCATATGACCTTAGATGCAACAGTTCCATGTTTAGAAATTTTTTTCAGGCAAGAAATTGTACTTAAAAAATAATAAAGTGGTATAGTTTCTAAACCCAAAACCCCAATGTGACAAATATTTTGGATAGCAGGTAGCTTCGATTTTGCTACTTTATACTCTCTAACGTATTTTCATTATTTCAAAATCAGTTGCTTACCATAAATTACTCTACATTCTTCTTTTTGTATGTTTTAATGCTACATATCATCAACTTTATTCCACATGTTTGCTCTTCCCCTTCCAGTCCCCTTTTAGATTGAAATGAAGAATTTAAAGTTCAGCCAGCAGTTTAGGCTCACATAAACAGAGGAACACACCTGCAAAACTTCATACAAATCTGTAGATCTTTCCAATTTATACTAATTTAATGATTGCTAACTTAGTGAACTGTGTGGTCGTAGAACTATAGTTGGGGGAAGGAGTCACTTCAGAGATGACTTAGTCCTAAAGTGCCCATTGAATAAGCATAAGGACATGAGATTGGACCCCAAGAGCCAAGTAAAAATCCAGGCATTGAGGCACAGGCTTGTAGTTTTGCACCAAGGTGTTGGAGACAGGTGGATCCCTGGAGTCCAATGGCCAGCTGGTCAAGCTGAATCAATAAGTTCTAGGTTCCAGATGGAGAGAGACTATAGAAGACACCTAAGGTTGACCTATGCCCTTCATACATACTAACACATTTGTAGCAGCATAAGCAGTCACATGTATGCACTTTTTGAAGCCAATTAGGTTATATGTCCTGTTCGTGGTAGCAGTACGAACCAGGAAGCTTTCTCTTAAAGAAGCTGCTCAGTTTTTGCTGCTGATTAAGGAAGCCTTCTCTTAAAGGAGAAGCAAACAGAGCCTGTCTGAAAACATGCAACTACCAAGAAGTTCCAATTGATTTTTGTTTTTGTGGATCTAGAAAGCGTTTTTTAAAAGTTTACTTTAGGTCTTATGTGGATCCATATCTGACAGTGGGCGCCATTTGTAAGCAGAGACTGTGCCTTGGTTTCCTGGCTGTCCAGACCCAAATAGTCACACAAAACTACATTAATTACAGCACTGTTTGACCAATAGCTTATGCATATTTCTAGCTAGCTCTTACATCTTAAATTAGCCCATTTCTCTTATTCTATCACCATGAGGCTATGGCCTATCAGTAAGGTTCTGGCATCCTCTTCCTTCAGTAGCTACATGGCATCTCTTTGACTCTGCCTACCCTCACTCTGTTTGGATTTCCTGTCTGACTTTATTCTGCCCTTCCATAGGCCAAAATAACTTCTTTATTAACCAATGGTAATAATCATATTCATAGCATATAGAAGGGACTCCCACATCACACTCGTGAACAAATATACTGGGCGGGGAGGGAGGAGAGGAGAGAGAAGGAAGGAGGAAGGGAGAGAGGGAGGGAGGGAGGGAGGGAGGACGGAGGGATGAAAAGAGGGGAATGTAATGATACGTTATTGAAAACATGAACACAATATTAGGGAAGATAAAAGGTATTTAAAAATTCATAGTCATTTCCAAAGTGGAATAGAACTAAAGAACTGTCTCAATAAAATCTGAGAAATTAATTCAGCACTTTAGATGTGTTGACCCCTAGAAGAAGATGATGAACTAATATATAAATTCCTTAAGGTAGTTCCTGATGCTGCTTCTGTTTATCAAGACTATTGGCTTTTACTTTCAATTTGCAGCAAATTCAGTTTATTTTTCAACAAAACTGTTTGTAAAGCAACAAGGAAAAAAACTTTTGTATTATGTAAATGAGTGGTGTAAGCCGTCTGAATCACCAGATTTCCTGACATAAAAAAACATAGTCAGTTTAAATACTTGTGAAACCTTAACAGTTGAGGTTTATTCCTATAGTAGAGACATCACTAGGTTTTATATGGATACTTTGAACATATTAAATTTGCCTTCATGGTTTTTTGTTATTCTTTAAAAATTCCATAAATGTATGTAATGTATCTTGAACAAACCCCCATTAATTCCCCCTTCAGTTGCCCCAAAGATAACACACCACGTCTCCTTCCCAATTTCATGTTCTTATTTCAAATTTATTTAGTTATTTGTAACCGACTGAGTCAAGGTAGTGTTCATTGAGGTAGCAGGGTCATCTACTGGGGAATGTGAGCACACATGAAGAAAAGTTGCTTTCTCTTCTTCAGCAGCCATCAACTACCAATAAGAAGTCCTTGAGCTAAGGGCACAGTCTTGAGGGTTCCTCCTCTTTTCATGCTGAATTTTTAACTGGCTTGATCTTGTCTTATTCAGGTGACCACAACTGCTACGAGTTCTTGTGTACAGTAGTCATGTGGTATCCACAAGACAGCATTTCACAACAACTTCTCCTTATCCTGTAGCCCTTACATTCTCCCTTTCCCCATCTTCTGTGATTCTCCTTGAGACTTGGAGGAGTTCGATTGATATATATGTACCATATATGACTGAGCTCTCATAGTTGCTTATTATCAACACTTTGAATAGTGATGTGTCTCTGTATTCAGCAATATTTGCTGCAATATGAAGCTTCTCTGACCAAGTTTGAGCATAACACAAATATATGGATATAAGCATCAATATGCAGAAGACATTTTTGACAACATGACCATTTAGCAAAACATCAAAAAGTTTTTTTCCCCAGAGCCTATGGCTTCCCTAATCATATTTTTTGTTTCTGTTTTTAGCCATGTTTATAGTTGTAGTCATGAATTCCATCCTGTGAAGCAAACCTCAAATCTAACCAAGCACGCAGCTGCCTACCCCATAAACAGCCCTGCCGCTATTACACCAGGAGCAAAAATTGCCTGGCTGGTCAGTATTGTAGCACGCTAAGACCTACAGTGATAAGGTCTATGGTATCTCTTCTTCCTCAGCAGCATGAACAGTACTTTCTAGAACTAGAAAAGCTAGCTGGCTTTAAAGGAGTTTCCCAGTTAATTCAAAATTGACTGCTCTATATCCTGCAGTCAAAGTTTATGTCTTTAGCAACAGGGTCTTAACAACTGAATTAAGGTGTCAACCCAGAGCAATGGTATTAGACTATACTACTTCTGGGTGTCTTTGGGTCTCTTTGGCCAATAACTCAGAGGGATGTATTACATGTCTACTACTATGATCTTTATTTAATGGCCCATGGAAAGTTCATGACTTCTATAAGAAACAGAAGTTTCTCAATAAACTGCATCTTAGTTAGGGTTCTACTGCTGTGAAGAGACACCATGAACATAGTAACTCTTACAAAGGAAAACACTTAATTGGGGCCGGCTGAGGCAGATTTTTTTATGGACAAAAGCAAAAAGCAGTCACATTCTTCACCGAAATAAAATATCACAAGAATAGTCTCTAGATTACTTATTATTTTTCTTCACCTTTGAAACCTCTTGAGCCAGGCCCCCATAGTTCAAATCACCCTCAGCACCACTGTCTTCCATGTCCATACTAGGATGGCTCCCAAAGCCCCACTTAAAGTGTTCAACTGCTTACTAATCCACAGTCCCAAAATCTACATTACTCAAACAAAAGAATAGTTAGGCTTATCGTAGCAATATCCCAGTTTCTGATACCAACTTCTGTCTTAGGGTTTTATTGTTGTGAAGGAACACCATGACCACGGCATTTCTTACAAAGGAGAACATTTAGTTGAGGCTGGATTATAGTTTCAGAGGTTTAGTCATTATCTTCATGGCAAGAAGCATGGCAGCGTGTAGCAGACATGCTGCTGGAGGTGCTGAGAGTCCTAAATCTTGATCCAGAGGCAACAGGGGACTGTGAGCCACCTTGCGAGTAGCTTAAGCATATGAGACCTCAAAGTTTGCGCCCTGACGCCAATTACACACTTCCTCCAACAAGGCCACACCTCCTAATAGTGCCACTCCCTATGGGTATATGGGAGCCATTTTTGTTCAAACCATCAGAGTGCCTACTATCATTGCTGGATTACATGATATACTGAGTAGTAGTCTCAATAAAATTATTCCCTTTTCTCTGTATCACCTCCAACTCATTGACTAGTGATCAGAGATTCTGTACAATAAAAGGAACACTAAGCTTCCCCAGACTGTCCAACAGGGGTCTGGAGGTCTCCTCCACACAGAGACTGAAGACATATTGCCCCACATATCTTCATCAACAAAGATCCAGGGCATCTCGAGGTACCTTTCATTTCATCTCTAGGCATCAGCTATGAGACTGTCATAAGTGACAGAAGAATCACAGATGTTTGTTTCTGGAAACAAGTGTTGAGTCTGGTAAAGGCAGACAGAGGATCAGGGCAGATTATAGATGATGAGAGATGCCTTCAGGGTGGCTTTGTTTCAGGCTGAGGCTTTTGACAAGCATGAGCATGAAGGAAAATAGAGGAAGCAAAAGTATGTTCTATGTTTTGATTTGGTGGTTGTGTCACTTGGGGTACAGAGTCCCTTTTGCAAGTTCTTGGTCTCCTAGATAAAAAGAATTTAAAAACAGACCCAAAAAGGAAATCTAGATGATGTTATTGTAGTTTGAGATAGCAGTGCAAGCAAACTGGGTATGTCAATCATTGCTAAGAGAAAAGAGATGCACAGGGAAAGAAAGAGAAGGTCGTATTTGTAAGAAATCAGTAAATACAGGAGGATTATCAATGGGAATCTGTAGGTATCCCGCATGGATGTGGGGCTTAGAGAGGGAGGGTGGAAGAGAAGGAGGCAGGGAGGAAAGGACAGAGGAAGGGAGTGAGGGAGGGAAGGAGGGAGGGAGGAAGGGATATAGATCTTGAATGTCAAAGGAAGCAGGCTTAAGATTATGGCTGCTGTCTGCAGTGGGGAGAGGAAAAGTGGGAGATAGGAAGTTGCACTTTTAATAAAGGAAGGACAGAATATCACTCAGGAAAAAGAACACAAATGCATAGGCCTTTGTTCCTGATGTTGCAAAACCACCCTTCTTCAGAGTGACACAATGGTCAATCAGTGTTTTACTCTTTGGGGCCAACCAATGAAAAAACGTTTAACTTTAATATCACTTGGCTTAATTTGTGGTTAGCCATGGGATGCGCTGTCACCCAGATCTCAGACTTGTGCAAGACTGGATGGAACAGTAATTAAGTCTATTCATTTTCATCAGCTTAGCTTTCAGCATTCCGACCAAGAAGGAAGAAACTAATGGTATTTATGGTCAGCTTACTTTTTGGTTTTATTAGCACTGAGTTAAGGAGGAATAACTAATGGTATTTACTGTCATCAGTTTACCCATCAACTTTTGATCAGTTAAACCCATTGGTGTAAAAACAGATCTCACCTTAATAAGACATTTTTTTTTGAAGTCAAATATGAGTGGCTACAGCCTGAGAACAAAGATTTGGGTTGGCTTAAATATCATGTTTGAGCATGTTACAGTGTCATGAAGTCTTCATAGCAACAAGACAAGGAAAGACATAAATCAAAGTGTTTTAAAAATACATGGATGGTCTGGTTTGATCGCATGCTCGTTCACTCCAGGTCCAGCTGGATTTGGTGAACTCCCATTAGATCAGGCACACTGTCTCAGGGAGGACCAACCCCTCTCTGTCCTGACCTCCTTGCACATCTTCTCCCTCCTTTTGCTCTTCAACTGGACCTTGTAAGCTCAGTCCATTGCTCTGATGTAGATGTGGGTCTCTGTCTCTATCTCCATCCATTGCCGGACGAAGATTCTATGGTGATATTCGAGATAATCATCAATGTGATAGTGGGGCAAGGCCAGTTCAGGCACCCTCTCCTCTGCTGCCCAAGGACCTAGCTGGGGACATCCCCGTGGACACCTGGGATCCCCTCTAGAGCCAAGTATCTTTCCAACCCTAAAATGGCTCCCTTAATGTAAATATCTTCTTCCCTGCTCCTATATTCGCCCTTCCTCCATCTCCACCCTCCCACTCCCCCAAGCTCTCCCCAGTCCTTCCCTTCTCCCTTCTCCTTCCCCTCTCCCCTTCTCCCAACCCCACCCCTACCCGTACCCTCATGCCAGTGCTCCCAACTTTTGCCTGGCAGCTGCCAATGGCACCACACTGAGAAGCCATCGATAATGGCACTGGGACCTGTTTCTACTGCATGTATTGGCTTTTTGGGACCCTAGTCTATTTGGATGCACACCTTCCTAGGCCGGGATGGAGCGGGGAGGGCCTTGGACTTCCCACAGGGCAGGGTACCCTGCCCTCTCTTATGGATAGAGGGGGAGGGAGAAGGGGGAGGAGGGAGCAGGAGAGGAAAGGGAGGAACTGTAAATTTTTGAATGAAAAAATAAAAAAAAATACATGGATGGGGCGTCAGATAAGTGGGTTATGGAAAAGCTTTTATTAGCAAGGATTTTCAAAGTCCAACTTTCCTGCTATTGCCCTCAGATGTTATCTGACCATATTCTTCACCTTTGGATCAGTGGAAGCTAGGAATCTAATTGAATATTCCAAAAGGATTCCCTAATAGTCACAGAGAAGGCCAAGGAAGGCTGTTAAGGGAGCTAAGAACAGCCAAAGATAATTTGATTCCAGACTTGCAACATCCCAGTTCTCCACAGCCACAGAAATTGTATTCAGTTAATCTTTGACATAAGTCCAATTTTTCCCTGGGGTCTTGAGTCCATAGTCCCTGCCCCATTTCATCTCTAACCTCGACATTAGTTACAGGCAGCCTGAGGATCTTTATCACTTATTGGAGGGGGGGGCTGGCTTATTTTTAATATATCCATGGAAAGCTAATGTTTGAAAATGAGTTACAACAAGCTAGGAGAATTTTCCTCTGCAGTACTTAAAATACGTTTCTCTCAAAGTATTTTTAATTCTGTGTCTCCAAGGTATAATTGACATGGGTCATGTTTCTTGTCTCAGAGGAAGCTGACCATAGTGACATCTCAAATGGTACCTGGGAAGATAGCTGCAAAGGGCTCTTTGGTTCCGCTTTGTCCTGCCAAGCCTCTTTGTCCTTTAGATAACAGATAGAAATGCTTGTTCAACATCATCTTTGCTCTTAAAAATTGTTCAATTAATAAAATTTGGGGCTGGAGAGATGGTAAAGTGGTCAAAAGCACTGGCTGCTCTCCCAGAAGACCTGATTTCTGTTCCCAGCACCCCTATGCTGTCTTACAAGTGTTTGTAACTCCAGTTCCATGGTATAGGATGCCTTCTTCTGCCCTCTGTGGACACCAGGCACATACATGGTTCACAGATGTACATGCAAGCATACCATCTACACATGTAAAATTTATTTTAAAAAGAAAAGAGCATATAATATTGACTGCTAGCCCTGCCGTGTTGGTTATTAGCTGAATTAGCTTTCGTTAGTTGGTAGAAATTATGGAGTGTTATTTGTGTCATAAACTTTGCAAATCCAAAGCTGCTGCTCTTGTAGAGCGTGTTAATATCAAACTGGAGTTCTATCGGATCTGGAGTGGAGCTGGAGGTGAAGAAGGAGCATTAAGAAAGGAGTCTAATGCTCATAACTCAGAGATAAGAACTATCATAAGGACTTTGCAAAACCCACCAGAGATTCTTGCTCATTTGACACCACCTATGTGGCCTACACATGGTCGCAAACAGGAGCTGTCACAGTGAGGACTTCTCAGATCCTGCTTACCTAATGAAGCTCTCCTTTGTGGCAAGTTTATTTATTTTAAAGATGACTTAGCAATGGGGGACATTTCTAGAAGAACAACTCCATAGCTTCTGTGACTTTAATAACAACTTACACAGACTTCTTTTGGCCTTGAAACACCTTTTCTTGCTTCAACCTACCAGGACGCACCTATAATTTACAACCCATATTATCACCAATGACAATTCCAGGGCAGCTGCTTCAATGGACTCATTTCTTCGGAGATTCAGCATCTCTACAGTCTGAAGTCAGCACTCTGTTGCCAAACCATAGCTCTACAAGACTGATTTTTTTCTCTCAGGTTGTTCTTTCCCTATTTTTATCCATCCCCATGTATGAATGTAACCTTTAAGGGACTGATAAGAATTTGGGGTCCCAAGAGATAGCTCAGTAAATGAAGGCTCTTGTTTTCAAGTCTGATGAGTTGAATTTGATACCAAAATTACACGTGGGAAAGGACAGAACCAACTACCACACACTGTCCTCTGATCTCCATATGCATAGCTATCAGCACACACACACACACACACACACACACACACACACACACTCATAAATGTGAAAGAAAAATTTAAAGAATTTCTGTTTCGTTTTAGTTATCCCTTCTGTGATACTTAAACTATAAACCTTTATCTTCAACATGTGTTGAAGATACAAAATTAAGGCATTTATATGCATAAACTTATTACCTCTTAACATACTCCTGGAAATACCCACAATCTGTGGGCTAATATGTGTTGTTTTTAACAAAATCTCAATGGTTGGATTTTTCCAGTAAAGACACAGGAACCGGATGCTAAGGTGAAAACTTCCTAGCTCAGAGAGGCAGAGAAAGCACACAGCTGACCTTTCTCTTTCACAGACATCCCAGGAAACCCCTTTCTCTTATGTCATTTCAAACAAGCCTCCTCAAAATCAGATGTCCCCTCTTTCTACTTCTTCTAGCCATCCTCCTAAGTCACCCTGCCCTCTATGTAATTATTTTCTTAATAATCCTAAATTCAATTCCTGTCAACTGGTTGCTTACTCTGCCTCTTGACATATGGTTGACTTTATTTAATCTTATTTAAAATGTTCAAGCTGAAAGATTTGAGTTAGAGGTATGTACTATGGTTGAGCCACACCACTAGAAACAGTTTTTTTTCCAGAAAATAATACAACCTCAGAGTTCACATTGTGATAAATATCCTGAAACAAATATGGGTCTCAAAGAAGCTTCGTGAGACAGACACTTCTCAGTAACAGACAATCCAGGTAAAATTAAATTCAAGTCTCTTGATTACAATATGGACAAGTCTATATCAATAAACCTGACTGCCCCCCCAAACACTCCATCAAACAGAATTAGTTTATTGTTTTTAGGAAGCACACATTGGTTTAAAGATCTGGGGAAAACCATGTTCACAAATTATTCTCAAATGGTATGGAGAAATATTTTAGCACAGATGAAGAATGAGAGATCATGGACCAATAGTGGAGTAAGGCTTTGCCTAATTAGGTGAAGTTTAATCTTAAGTCAAAAGATAAAACTAAAGTGTATAGAAAAGTTAATGAAGACTTAAATCTATAACCCTATACAAGTCCAAGTTATTTGCATGTGATAAAGCTGGAAGTATAACTTCTATGTGATGGCTATGGCATTCATAATTTCAGGTGCTCTCCAGAGTTGTGATGCTTTATACAGAATTCTGAAATATCTGCAATGTTTGGTAAACCTAATATTATCACATGGTATATATCCCAGTATGACAAATGGTATGATAATTGTGAAGCTGTGTTTATTTCTTTCACTGGTGTGATAATTCCTATGTTTGACCATATTTTCATATGATTTTGCACATTTTAAATGGCTTCATTTTTGTCATCTCCTTTTCAAAATATAGGTTTTAGGCTCCATTTTAAAAGATTGACTGATTTTTATCTGTATGGGTGTCTTGTCTGCAGATGTGTATGAGCACCATAAAGGTACAGTATTCATAGAGGCCAGAAGAGGGTGTCAAAACTTTTGGGACTGGAGTTACAGGTAGTTTTCAGTTGCCATATGGATTCTGGGAACTTCCCCTCTGCGAGAGCACCCAGCACTCTTAACCATTTATTTCTCCTGATACAATAAATAGATGTTTATATACTTATTTTTGTTTTATATGTTAAGTTTTTTTAAGATGTATATACATGCTTGCCTGAATTTTTAATGTTTGAAGTTTAGAACAGGGATGAATCACATAAATAAATCTAATCATGAACTGAATTAATGCCTGGAGGAGCAATGAAGTGATTGTATTTCATTTATTAGTACCCACTTTGAATAGATTTTTAAAATATTATCACCACATCTTTCTATTCCCTGACTCT
Source organism: Ondatra zibethicus (assembly GCA_004026605.1). NCBI lineage: Eukaryota > Metazoa > Chordata > Mammalia > Rodentia > Cricetidae > Ondatra > Ondatra zibethicus. The sequence goes on along the minus strand of PVIU01022718.1, from coordinate 15,327 downwards.
ATGTTATGTAATAAAATAAGTTCAGCAACATTGGTAAACCAAGCAACGACTGAGAACTAACTCCATCTTTCGTCTCTTGGAAGCCATATATAACTGAGACGTCTAATAGTTTATAATTTGCTTTGAACATTTATCTCTAAAATGAGTCCCTTTGCCTCGTGCCTTCATGAATCTGACTACAGAAGCTGGTTTTAAATGACTTTGAAGCTATAAAAAAACCTGAAGGATATGTTTTGGAATATAAGCAGATTAATCCTAGCCTTTCTTTTAAAATGCAAATTTCATGAATAAAATCCACAAGCTGAACGAAGATGTACAGGGGGCAGTACAGAACATCTTCCACTGTGCTTCCGAATTAAATATGACATTAATTGGAGTCATTTAATGCAGTTTGGCTCTGCTCTGATGGCCATTTTAATTGGATTGCCACTGCTATGAATAGAGAAACTATTGACAATGTTAGTAACGTTAGTAACGCTAGGCTTTCACTAATGTACCACCTTAAGAAGATGCTGGATTTGAATTTCCATGCATTATTGGTCAAGTTATCCCATTACGTCTCTGTTTTAAATGTAGTATGTGATTCAGAAACTGAACAAATACAGTGACTTGCCAATACTATGGCCCATGTTCTGTTGAGTCTTTTTTCCTCAATTGAACTGTGTGTGCATCTGCTTGCCTACTGTGGCTTCTGGTTACATCATGTAATTACCAGATAGTCCTTTGATCCCAAGGCAAAGCTTCCTATCAGGGATTATGGATGTAAGAATGAGACCCCGGAGTTGAATGCAAAATTGAAAAAGGATGAGATTGATGCCAGAAGCTGAGATGGCTGTGACCTGGTCCCCCGAGGAAACACAGCCACATACAGCATTCTTTCTAAATTGCTTTGGATTCTCATTTTCTGACTCTTAAAAATAGAGCACTAGAAATGCACAAAGTTACTTCTTTAATCCCAAAGATCAAGGATCAGCATGAATTTTTAGACTGTCCCCCAAAGAATTTGTTGAGTTTAAATGCTGGCTAAACCTGAGGGTGTCATCACATGAGAGAATTACTAGACTGGATTTCTGGGTCAGAAATAGTCATCATGAAAACTGTTAAAAAGCTTCCCTCCCCATTAGGAAATCAGTGTTTTTAATGAATATCTTATTTTACTTTAAGTTGCATGATTATTCCTCTATAACTTTCCCGCAATCTAATTATTCCTTCACTATCAACTGGAATTAACCATTTATAAGCAATAGCTGCTTGTACAAACCCTTCAGGAAAAGTATTTAATTGACTGAAACACACACACAAATATACACATACACATATATAATCATGTATGTGAAGTTCTGCTCCTCTGTGTATATCCTGATAATACTAGGCAGATAAACAAATAATTTTCTTTATTTCCAGATTATTATGGAAGAACTTGTTCATCCTGAAACGACTTCCAAACCAGTAACTGAAAACTGCTGCCATCATCAAAGCCTGCTGCCTACTTGAACAAACAAAGCATGTTTGTTTGCTTGTTTGTTTATTTGTTTGTTTTCCAACAGTCTTTAAATTAGCTAAGGCCACTGACTTCTGGCTTCTTCCTTTCTGGAAAAGCAGCTGGTGCAAAATAAATATATAAATTCCTCATCTTCTAGAACACATATTCAAGGTTTTAAGTCCTTTTTATTCATATATGTAAATTAATATGAAGCTAACCCTGTAGCTTTGATGGCAGTGGTTCAGACAGAGGACTCTGTGACTCAAATCATATTGTCCATTACGATTTCATTACAACTCTTGAGCCAGATGTCATACACGAAGATGGCACTAAGACTAATATTTAGTAAAATGCTGTAGCAAACACACACAGAATTGTTTTGTATCTGACTGTACTTTCTTCCTGTAATAACAAATCATAAAGTGCTAAAGATGTAATAGGCAGGCAGGTAATATGAATACATACAGCATAAATAAAGACACTTGCTCAGACACTGGATTTTTTTAATTTCAAGTATATCATGTATTCTAACCATTTTCAGCCACCATACCCTCTCCTTTTTTTCTCCCTCTAATTTCCCCCAATTGTTAGTCTCCTTCATCACCCCCTCCTCTGTAGGTGTGTGCGCATGATTATATATATATATATGCAATATTTTATATTATATATATATGCAATCTATGATCCACAAATGAAAAAAAATACAGTATTTGTGTTCCTGAGTCTGGCTTATTTTGCTTTACGTTATGGTCTCTACCCATCATCACAGGACTCCAAGACTCATACCATAGAGGCTTTTGCACATCCATGTATGTGACAGTATTATTCAAACAGTAGATTTTTGAAAGAAATGGAATGTCACAGGATCATGATCTTGGCAATAATCTTAGTCTGGCAGTGTTTTAAGGCTTACAAACTTCCTGAGGGTGGTGAGGATAATGGCTCTCAGAATGTAGACCTGCCCTGGACCAACAGCTTCAGCATCACTAGGCAAATGAAGGGAATACAAGTCCTTGGGTCACATTCCAAATGTCTGAATCAGGAACCTCAGGAACAGATGTACTTTAAGGAGAACGTTGGGAGAATCTGCTACCCACTCAAGTTTTAGGAGCACTGGATTAGGAGAAGCAGCTATTTGTGAAACAAAAGCCCTGAGATTTGACTACCAGTCCCAGGAACAGAGGAGGCTGGTACGGTGCAGCAGAGCAAGGTGAAACCTTGCAGCCATTTTAGGTAATAGATATTTCCAAATCAGATGCAGAAGACTTGTGCCAGAAATTTGTTTCTGGTGAAACCACACTCGTAAATTCCAGTCACAGTGTGTGGAAACCACTGGCATGCATCGCGATGATTTAAAAAGGCTTGCTCTGATTGAACAATCTAAAGCATTTACACTAAATTAGGCAAAGCACCTGTCGAAGAAAAGCTATGATCTCTGGGCACCCAACTAAGAGACTCCTGTCGGTACTTACATAATCCTGGAACATCTCTAAATTCAGTCATGCAATTTCTGAATATTTTATGGGATTATCTTGTCACATTGACATAAGGAAGGCAAGTTAAGGCCAGATCATAAATGCATATTTACTGCAAGTTCTGCACACCTATGCAAAGCATGAGGAAAGCACTGGCTTTTCTCAAATGGGGAGCTATTAATTACTATTTAAAATTGTAAACGTACCACAGAAACTAAGCTAAGCAGCTTTTTGTTCAGGTTATGAGTCTAAAAATTACTTTCTTTTATAACCCTGAATAAATTGTATGGCTCAGATAGGAAAGATGCTTGAGAGTTATGCTAGCTATGAAAATGTGAACCTTTATTCAAATCATGGACTAAGGCTAGTAAAAGTATTCTAAAAAATATTGCTCTATTGTCAAAAAGTTGTAAGTAGATCTAGAAAGAATGCTGTCAGCTTGATTGGCCAGGAATTCTTCTTTTGGCAGCTTAAATGACAATGACATAAGATAGCTTCTACATCTTCCATAGATCCAGGGACTGGTCTGACTGGGGGTGGGGTTCAGATGGCATTGAAGAAAAGACAAACACAAGTATTCACCAAAAAACTGGGATCCAGTGGACTGGGACTTCTGGTGCAAAATCCTAAGCAACTCAGAAAAATTAGTGTGTTTATTGCATACACTCGATCAGGGAGGCAGAGTTATTACATACTGTTGAATAGGGAGGCAGGGTTATTATATACAGCCAAACAGGGAGGCAGGGTTATTAACTACAGCTGAACAGGGAGGCAGGGTTATTACATACAGTTGAATGAGGAGTTACGGTGAACTAATCTAGGTAGGGGCAGTCTGTCAGAGAGCAGTCTTCAGGCTGAAATGTTTGAGGGTGACAAATCTACAGTGAACCTCTTCTGCCCATGGGGTCAGCATTCACACTCAGCCACAGGAAGGCTTTGTCATCCTCTGACCTTCACCTAGAGAAGGCTTTGCCACTCCCATGGGACTGAGACACTGAGGTTGTGCCCATGTCAACAAAGCACATGTATTCAGGACTTCGCTTGCTCCCTATAGGTAATTACATATTTAACAGTATTTAATAGTTTCTTTAGATTATAAAGTAACTTTACATGATTAAAAACAAATAAAACTTACTTTTTAAAACTCATTTATCTGAGAGAATTCTATCTCTCCTGCCTTTTTGTAATTACCTATAGGGAGCAAGCGAAGTCCTGAATACATGTGCTTTGTTGTTTCTCATATGAGCAGGTGTGCTTTGCACTGTGGTGGGCTGTACCTCTAGTTCTCATGTCTACTAAACACCCTTATCATTAGTTCTCCATTGTATAAATGAGACTACATTTTGAGTTAGGTATTCTCCTCATTCCTGCTCTGTGACCCAGGAAGATGAATAGTTGTAACTATATCACTCCAACTTGCTGATTCTCTTGCCTAGACTTGACCTAGCTAATGTGGGGCATAGATAGAAGACGACAATACAAAAAGAAAGTGAAATCCAAGAACTGATTTTGTGAGGACTGGGGAGAAGGGTCAATGAATAAGGGTTTGACTTGTAAACATGTGAACCTGAATTTAGATCTAGCTTCATGTTCAGTGAAAGACATTGTCTTGAAAAGTAAGGTGAAGAGTGACAGGGGAAGACACTTGAGATTGGTTTTTGGCACACACACACACACACACACACACACACACACACACACACACACACACCCTCAAGAACTGATTTTTGCTGCTTTTCCCAGGTGAGCTAGAATCACTTGGCTGAATTCTCTACCAAAGACTACATTTGCTATTGGGTCCCATCTAATGATTTACTTCCACTGGATCTCAGTGGTTTTTTTCTCTTTTGTTTCCTTTAATCTTCTAAATTCTTCTGAATTGAACACTTGAGTGTGCCATCTTTCCCCATTAGTGACCTTGTTTAATACAACTTTAAAGGGACATCTGCAGGATGCATAATGGCAACAGGGACACATTAAAAATTAGAAAATTATTTCTCATAGTTCTGGAATCTGAAGACAATGTTTAAAATGGCAGTAGTCCCAATGTCTGCTTCATAGATGTTTTCTCTAACCATGCCCTCTGTCTGCCTATGGGTAGGTGGACAAAAAGGACCTAAGAACCCAATAAGAAACTTAAGGGCACTGTTTTAGTTTGGGTTTTTATTGCTGTGAAGAGACACCATAATCATGGCAACTCTGGAAAGGAACACATTTAATTGAGGTGGCTCACTTACAGTTTCAGAGGTTCAGTCCATTATCATCATGGTAGGGAGCTGTAGAAGTTTCTGTCCACTCAGTCCTGCAGTCATTCAGTCTCAAAGAAATACACAGAAGTTTATATTAATTATTAACTGTTTGGCCTATTAGCTCAGGCTTATTATTAACTAGCTTTTACAAATTAAATTAATCCATAATTCTTGTCTATGTTTAGCCACATGCCTTTCTTTGTATCTTTTCTCAGTAAAGCATTCTCATCTTGCTTCTTTTGCATCTGGCTGGTGACTGCATCTTTGCCTTTCCTCCTCCCAGAGTTCTCTTAGTCTGGTCACCCCGCCTATACTTCCTGCCTGGCTACTAGCCAATTAGTGTTTTATTAAACTAATATGAGTGACAAATTTTTACAGTGTACAGAAGCATTATCGCACAGCAGGGAGTACTAATTCCTTTGATAAGAGGAGAGCCCTTATGACATACTCACACCAAAGGCAACACTTCCTAATACCATCACCTTGGGGTGAGAATTCAACAGGTGAATGTGTTAGAGGACAGGACATTCAGACTACAGCAAGTCTTAATGCCACACATTTCTTTCATTTGCCTGTTTCTTCAGTTTCAAAGGAGGTTTATATCACAATGTCATGTCTGTTTGGCTTTTCATTCCAGCTAATCACGGGAAGTACTACAGTCAAGGTACTAATTCTCTTTGAAAGCATTCATTAGGGAATAAACTGGTACAAGGCATAATGCTCTGTGTCCACAGAGCATTTTATAGCTTGTTAAATCCCCTCACAGTCATTGACTCACTTAAAACCCTAGTGTAGAAATAATGAAAAAGAAAAAAAATATTGACTTTTCACTTTGTAGCTGGAGGAAAATGTTTTATGTCTTCAGAACTATCTTGGTAAGTATCTCTGTGTGTGACTGAATATCAAAGTAAGTGTAAAATGCCATAGTAGGAATTCAGAAAATGATGATCCCTTCTCTAAATTTCAAAGGTACAATCTAAGCATGCTGTGGTGTTGAAGAATAGCTACAATGCTGCCTGAATTTTAAAATTTCTATCAAATATTCCATTCCCACAGACCTTGCAGTATAGTTAGAAAAATAAATATTTACCCTCATTTTCCCACTTATTAGTTAAAAAATCACCCGCAAAGTTTGTTGCTCAAAATAGTAACTACTATTTGTTGTATATGTGAATTTCTGGGAGTCTGGGTTTGTGGAAGTGGTCAGGATGGGCAGTTCTGACTCAGAACCTCTCAGGAGAGTGTTTATTTTTGCTTGATCAGTTGGAAGATCCACTATTGGGAGCTCACTCATATAGCTGCAAGTTGATGTTGGACAATGTGTATCTATGTTGGTCCCTCCATTGTGTTACATGAGTGCCTTTAGGTCCCAAGAGAACAATGCTGAAACTGCAATGTATTTTATAGGTGACCTAGCCAACGTGAGGCACAACATGTCACTTCTGCTATTCTATTGGTCACTAGACACAGTCCTGATGCAGTATGGAAGTTTAGTCCACAAAAGTGTGGGATTGAAAGCCAACAAAACAGTAGTAATATTAGGGATCCAGATAAAGCTTACTGAGAAATGGTTTTCTGGTACCAAGGGAGAGATCAGGGAGGCTGGGAGTGCGAAAGTAAACCAATATGATAAAGCACCACTGAATATAGGAACTGAAGGATCAAAAGTTTGTGACTGTGGAGCTAGACCATGACATAGAATGAAAACTTCCTAAAAAGCAGAGCAAAGAAAGGGAGCCTGGCTGGTATCTCTAAACATTGCAGAAACAGGTTTGAGGTTAAAAAGAGGTCAAACTGGGAGTTGAAATCTCAAATGAGACAACAGCAAAGCACATTGGTTAATAATATGAAATGCCTACTGTCAAACAGATGTGGTTAAGGAGTCATTCTGTTAGGAGGGTTAAAATGTTCCTGCAGCTATTTAAGTTTGAGACCTGGCAGTTGTAAGTGGTATCGAGGAAAGGATGGGTATGTGCGATATTTTGGAAGAAGACTAAACAAATATTAGTTGTAGATAGTGGCTGAACAGAGTCAATAATGGCCTGCGTGACTTGGTCAATGAGGCTGCTAAAGGCTCATTTTGCTACTTTTAATATGTCTTTGTCATCAAAACAAGAGGGAAGACAAGAAGCTATGATTAGATAAGTTAAGTAGAATGGAGAACTGGGAAAAGGTGGATTTGTTGAAACTCTGTTTTAATTTGCTGCACAAAATTAGTGTCTCTCATGTCACACTTTCATTTCAGAAAAAGATCCTGAGACATTAAAATGTAATTCTTTTTGCAAACAGTACATATCATGTATTCTTTCAATAGAGATCTTGACTTTTTCTCTCTAATAATGCCATGATTTAAAGTTAATCAACAGCTAAGATGGTGATCTAGAAAGCAAGAAATATGAGGTAAGGGAAGCTTATTTAATTGGGGATATAGAACCCTTAATCTGTGACATGAACTAGTGAGTCTTTCTCTATGAAAATGTATATGATGAAAGAACAAAAACTACTCCATTAATCATCACTTTTGACACCAAGATCAAACTAAATTGCTGCTGAATCTTGGCCAGCATTTTCTTTTCATGCTTTGGCAGTGTTTTCTCTACCAGCTAGTGGCCTTGTCTTGTGAATGTAGAAAATTTCAAGTCTGTTAATAATGATAATAGATATTTCTCAATATGTTCCTTTTATAAAAATGCAGATCCCACAAGCTTTCCATGGTGTTGCTCCCAGCATAATGATTTGATTGATTTAAAGATGGAAACAATCATCATCAAGACGTATTTGCTAAATATCTCATTACACAAAGAGCCGAGCCATAATTACTTGGAACAATTCAGATGCACACATAGGCAAAACAGAATTCAGTTTTACAATATCAGTGCAGGTGGTAAATGTGATTGAGACCAACAGAAAAAAAATCAACTAAGTCTGGAAACGTAGAGCAATTGGATAAAACCATCCTCAAAATGTTTTAGATGGTAGACTACTGCACTACCTAGGCATTATAAAGTCATTTCATTACAAAAAGTTCAATCATAGACAACATACAACAAAGCCCCTTGCACTACAATCAGCTACAAAAATCATTGACCCATGTATGTCAGGCATAATATACTGAAACACAAAGAAAGAAAAAAACTTGGTGTAGGAGGTTCTTCTGTCTATGTGTTGCTTTCATTGGTTGAATAAAGAAACTCCTTGGCCTTTTGCTAGGGCAGAACTTAGATCGGCAGAGTAGACAGAACAGAATGCTGGGAGGCACATGGGAAGCAGACGCCATGAATCTCCTGTCTGAGATGGACATAGGTTAGAATCTTGCCGGTAAGCCACAGTCACGTGGTGATACACAGATTTAATAGAAATGGATTAATCAAGATGTGAGAGCCAATAAGAGGCTAGAGTTAATGGGCCAGGCAGTAATTTAATTAATACAATTTCTGTGTGATTATTTCAGGTGTAAGCTAGCCAGTTGGTGGGATGTGGCCTGCTCACCTCCTACTACAGTTTGGTACCCACCACTTACCTCCTACTACAAAAACCTACCCAAGGGTAAGCTGGTGTTTAAGTTTATCTCTGTATCCTGGCTCTTTCTCCAAGCTCAGCATATCACAACCTTTAAAAGATGCCTGACATAATATAACAGATTTTAGTCTCACCTCACAGATGCTGGTATACATACATTAATTAGATTCTACACAAAAAGAAACATAATGAAAACAAACACATCGTTGATTGTCAAGCAATGTAACACACATTCATAATGTAATGTACATTGATAACAAGTATTTGGGGTACATCAATTCACAGGTCTGATACATTATGGATATCATATAGATTCAACTCTAATCAAGTACAAATGTACATATGTGGGAAGAAAGTAGGAAAATCTATATAGTATGTCTATTGTGTCTCTACATTAATGTGGAATTGCTTGCTACCTGACAATGTTTAGCATTGTCCTTAACACTTGATTATTGTTTGGACTTGTGGATTAAGTTACAATCTTTTAAAGTATGAAAGTAATGTCTGATATCTATTTGACCCCTCATGGGACCTAGAACTACACCCAGAACATCATCCGAACTCAGAATACATTTGATGAGAGATTCACCACGTTGACAGAGATTCACATGGCTCTCATTGCTCATCCACTCCATGACTCCTATCATCAGGGAGAAATGTATAACTTCTGTCAGAATTGTCATGCTAAGCAAATGAGCAGCCTGTTGTGCTTGTTACACTTGCAGGGTTCAGGAAATTTGTTTTCAAAATAGGCTGAAATAATAGGTTTTTCCTGTAACTGTTGCTAAGGCAACAGAATAAGGAAAAGACATCTCGGCTAGCTGGTTATTATCTTGTATGTTTTTGTTTTGTTTTGAATCCTTTCTTCATATTCTATCATTTGCTTCCATCATGGAAGTCAAGAAGGATTCTATGTTGATTTAGATATGCTAAGGGGTATGCCATATTTTATATTTATATTTATCTATGTTTATATCTGTATCTATATTTATATCTTTATATTTTACCCATTATATCTTATCTATTTTCTATTTTACTAAGGTTGGTGAGATCAAGAGTGTCTATAAAGAAGGAATTACATAAGTATAACACAGTTCATTGGGGAAAATTAGCTCACAGTTTGAAGGTTATTGTACTGGATCAGTTGTAATAAAATGCTACTGCTAAATATGGAGTAATTCTAGTCTAGAGTGAGACCTTGGGTTCAAGGAGAAAGTTTTGTTATAACTTAGCTACATGTCGGTATTTCACAGCATGATTCACAATTAAGAGCAAAGAGCAAGCCAAATTATTTTCAAAAGTATTCATGGGGACCATTAAGGGTTTATGACGACATTATATAATGAATACTTAAGTTTTACTGTGCTGTTTGAGATTATCCATATCTCATTAAGTGTAGTCTAACTCTTGAAGGTAAGTACAGATAATTCCCTAAGCCTTATCCTGATGGGTTCCTAGTAGGAGATAAATTTGAGAGACCCCAAAGTCACATGGTCCAATTTTCAGCATATGCTAGAATCACTTCGGCAGATTCTCCAAGAGAACTATCCTAAGGGTGACCATGCTCACTTTCTGGAAATGTACCACAGTGCTATAGAACTGCATAGGAGATTAAAGTTGGTGAAGTTAATACTACCTAGTTGCCTATATTGAGACAAAAGTTAACTCTTTTCGTTTCTGCTCACCAGCCATAGTTACAGGAACTTGGGGTCACACAACTACTATGTTTTCAGATAAAAACAGCTTCCTGGTAGATTCAATCATTTGCACATTTCTTTCCTCCTGATCTTAGACCCCTAAAGTGGGAAATGGTTTACAGGATGCTGTGGCAATATCCCTGGTTCCTACATCTTCCGCTCTGGGCTTCTTTAATTTTTCTAGCGATGGGTTAGGTAGGAGACAAGGATTCATACACAGAATGAGACAAAAAGAAACAATAAGTTGAGAGGATCTATGGCAGGCAGTTAATGTGGACAGAGAGGCATGGGATGTTTTTAAAGGGAGGAAATGCCGTAGAGAGAATGACAGCACGTGTGGGATTGGGGAGGAAGTGCTATCCATAAGAACTGGGCATCGGCCCTGGTACCTCCCCCAGACAATCCTGCTGGACCAGACCAGCACTCTCCAGACCTACTCTATCCATAGCCAGGACAACTCCACTCCTGACCTAAACTGTCTATACCCAGCTCCAACTTCACAGGCCACTCAGATGGGAGCCACTCACAATCTTTTGCCTCTAAACCCCATCAACCCTGCCTTCTTAAGTTCCTCCTCAACTTCCTTGATGCCTATCTATCTCTGCTTGGTGTAGGGACTACACACATGGATTTTATAGTTTACCTGAGGTGAAGATATGGTGACAAAGAATTTCATAGCACTCATTTGAATCTCCAAAAATTATCTTCCAAAAAAGTCTGGTGCACAGTTCTTTCAATCTCTTAAATTTTGCAGGTTTTGTTTGTTCTCTTTGTTCATCATTATTTCTCTTTTAATTCCTGTAGAGGGGACTTAAATATTCAAAATTTACAAAATATTAAGAATAGTTATCAGCATTTCTGCCTTGTCCTCCTTCATTGGGCTTCTGCTAACAAGAAGGCAGAGAGAATTCCATACTAAACTCTTACCAAACACACATTACTGTGTACTCTCTTGCTTTTCACAATCCTCCAATCCACAGGAGCAGTCTGGATGTGTGTTAGCTTGATTGGCTGTCAAATTGACATGTTTTAGAGTCACTAGAGAAACATACTCCTATGTGTATTTGTGAAAGATACACAATTAAGCCCAGTGAGGTCCAACTGGGAAGATCCATCTCTCTTATTAGTTTCTCTACTTATCCTACCTCTAAACACATACATGAACACATACACACACACACATGCACACTCACCTTGTTATATACATACATACATACAAAATTAAAACAGGAATGGAAATGTAAAACTCCACTGGTGAATCCAGACTGCCCTCCGTTTCAGAGTTTTACTCTCCTAAACCTTCTCAGAAGTGATGGGTTCATCAGTTGAGCTCCCCAAAGAGAAGGCAGAGTTCATCAACTTGGGTCCTGGCCTGAAAGACTAAATAAAAAAGAGGAAACGAGTCATCTCTCCGTGCTTCCTGACGGACGATACCATGGGACCATCTGACTCAAGCTCCTGCCACCCTACTTTCCACACCATGGTGGACCGTGTTCCTTCTCAAAACCTTTCTTACGTTGAGCTGCCTCTTGTCGAGGATTTTGTCACAGCGCTGAGGAAAATAACTGATACGAAGTCTGAGAGCTGAATCGTGGACAGTGCTTCTCTCCTCCACTCTGCTCGATGCCTTCATTTCTCCCCGCTGGCCTTCCTCCCTTTGAGGAAAAGCTTTCTCACCCAGATGCCACCTCAAGCTCCTTTCAACCTACTCTTCCTTTGCGACTCATTCTAGAAAGTTCCATGATGGCTTTCTGTAGGTGCAAAAAGTTTATGTATGAAAAAAATTATTTTACTTTTCCCTCACATTCCACTGCCGTTTGTTACCTCTTGGGTCTGGATGGTGTACCTCCTTCCATTGTCTGTTTCCTTTGTCAACACTGACTGGGACTCTGGCCATCTTGCCACTTCATAATCTCCGAGTGCTTTCTGAATTCCTTAAAGAGGGTTCAGTACATTCCAGGAGACAGAGAAAATAAGAGCATTAGCGAGATTTAAAATCTACATAGAAGACAGTGTGAGAGATAGACCTCTCGGTAGTCTGCCAATGTGATGTTTCTCACCAGAGCCACAGAGTTGGTTTTCATAAAATTCTGAGAAATTATGAAGTCCTCATGACCTGTATTATCCTCCCACCTTGTTAAGAGAAGTATCTGTTTTACTCAGTGTTGGGCATATAAAGTTGTCAGATATATGGGCTGAAACCAGAACTCACATAAACTTTCCCTAAATATGTACTTGAGATGTTTAAAATTTCAAGCTTATATATATCCATTAAAATATTTTACTCCTACTGATATCTGAAGCTGATATTTAATTTCAAGATTGTTGGATAAAGATTCTCTTGCAGGGTGTGTGGATGCCTGCATTTAATCCCAGCAATTGGGAAGCAGAGGCAGGGGAATCTCTTTGAATCCAAGTCCAGTCTAAACTTCATAGGAAATTCTAGGTCAGCCAGGGCTACAGAGTGAGACCTTGTCTAAAAGAGAAAAACACTGAGGTTCTTATTTCTTGTCATTCTCTCCTAGAATACAGATGTACCAAGTGTTCAGAGTTGTGGATATTAATGCTAATGACACCTCCCATTTGTGTTTCACTTCACAAGGTGCTGTCATGTACATTACGTTGCTTCTAAAACTGTGCTTGTGATTCTTATGATGACTGTGTTTCTGACCTGAGGCTCTGACATCATAACAGCCTCTTTGCCTTCTGGGAGCCTTACCACCTGATAATCCAAGGAGAGCAACCCACCTTGCGGAGGTTTTGTTGCTCTGAGCATCCCTAACTCCCTAGGCTTCTATATAATTTTGCTTTCATTCCATGACCTAGCTACAATGCTAATGATATTGCATGCTATCTTTCTTTTCCTTCCTTCCTTCCTTCTTTCTTTTTCTTTCTTTCCTTCCTTCCTTTTCTTCCTTATTTCCTTCTTTCTTTCCTTCCTTCTTTCTTTATTTTTATTTATTTAATTTAAGAAATGATCTCAATTACTGCCTGAAATTCATGCTATAATCCAGGTTAGCCTCAAACACACTCATAGCCATCTCCTGCCTTCTATTTCAAAGTACTGGGGTTAAAGGCATGAGCCACTGTACCTGGTTTGGTTCCCACTCTTTCTACCTGCTCCTGCAAGACTGACAATGTCATTTGCTTCTGGAGTTTGGCTTTGTCAAGAAAAAGGCCAGACTGATTCTACTGTGACTTTGGCTCCATGGATGAATGTTTTCCCTGCCTACTAAAAGCTTCTGAGCAGGAAATCATAGTCCTCACCCTGCTGAATTATTACAGGCTCATCAGGACAGTGGGATAAGAAAAGAATGAATCTTCACCATCCAGTTTAGAAACCCTAAATGGATCACGATCTTCATCCTACATGAAAGTATAGTGTTTAAATGCCAAGTGTTTCAATGAAGTATGCCCATGGCTCTGAAGGCAGGCAGCTTGTGGGTTTCTGTTTGTTGTTGTTTGTTTGTTTATTTGTCTGAATGACATTTGGTGTCTATACAAAAGGAAGTGAACTTTGGAACATCTGTGATCATCTTAAACATGAAACTGTGGAGAAATGTTGAGCAAGGCCCCATCACACAGATCGACATTTTCTCAATGTGCATACGTGTTCATGTGGTTGCCAATGTCGATTTTCTTCAACTGCTCTCTACCTTATTTTCTGAGATAAAATCTCTTACTAAACTCAGAGAACCATTAATTTTGCTAAACTGGCTGACCAGTAAGTCCCAGAGATCCTCCTTTCTCCATCTGCCCACCCCTAAGATTACAGGGACAGGGACATGCCACTTCTTCAATGTGGATTCTGGGGATCAAATTCAGGTCCTTATGTTTGTGTGGCAAATATTTTGGGAATAAGTCATCTCCCCAGCCCACAAAATTCTTTCTTATGTATATTTTAACTCTACTACTACTGATTTCTTTTCTGTAATATTGCATATATAATTTTCAGGTTTTTTTTTTACAAATTCTTTCTATTAATCAGAAGTAGAATATGTTCAGCAACAAGAGTGTCACTGACCTGCAAGAATTAAAAACTGGACAGGCTCCAAAACTGCAGTGAAACCCTGTCTTGAAAAATAAAAAAAAAAAAGAATTAAAAAACAAGCAGAAAGACACAAGGAGAGATTCTAAAGAATAACATAAGGAGATGGCAGATCACTGTGGGCTGCCACAGTGGGAAAAATCTGCAGAAGGTCCTTTTAGTCAGACAGGAGTATTTATATTCTGAATAAGTCATCCATATTTCCTGAGAGAAAGCCTTCAGGTTGTTTGTACTTAGAAGTTTAAAGTGTTCCAAGATATACTTTTAAGTTATTACTATATGGATGATTCATTACAAAACAAGCAAACTGGTAAAATTTGAATGTGATTTATATTATGGGTTTATAACAAATATAAATTGATTTCTTTTTTATTACTACATTCCCAGAGTAAGTACATCTTGTAAAAATAGAGGAAAAGTGATTTTTTAAAAATCTATAAAGAAGAGCTCCTGGCTGGGCAGATGGCTCAGTGGGTAATGTGTTGTCATACAAGTGTAAGCAGCCCAGCACACATGTGAATGGCAGGGGGGCATGGCAGCCCACCTCTATAGATAGCAGAGACAGAGAGAGGGTCTCCTCTGAACATCCCAGCTAAAGCCAGACTACACAGACTATGAATTCTGGGTTTAACTGAGAGACCGACTTCAATAAAAAAGATAGAGAGCAATCTAGGACCTCAGACATAATCCTCAGGCTTTTATAAGCAAACAGCCACCCCTACACACAAAAAACATCTACATATACATAGCTACCATACACAACACACACATAAAACATCTACATATACATAGCTACCATACACAACACACACATAAAACATCTACATATACATAGCTACCATACACAACACACACA
>PVIU01022717.1:0-28811 GCA_004026605.1 Ondatra zibethicus | reverse complement strand
GGACCGGGAGAAGGGGAAGAAAGGAAAAAAAATTTTATTTCTTTAATTATGTTCTTGAATGGAAAAAATAAAACAAAACAATGTATGGAAAAAATAAATAAATAAATAAATAAAAGAATATATTCCTGAAGCTAGCCTCCAACATCATTCATTTTATTTGGACATTTTCTCCTCCTGAGCCTGAAAACAAGGCTCAGCTATCAAAGAATTAAAATCCCACAATCACTGTGGGGGCCAACCATGATAAGCTACATATGGACATGTCACCACCAAAAGGAAGTTTTTTACTTCTAACCATTATCACCTGGGACTCTGGCCATCGATGCATTTAAATTGAGGTTGGGGTCTCTGTAGTTTATCCTGAGGCAATTCCTGGCTGCAGGAGAAACCACAAGCTGACCCCCACCCAAGAACAGGCCATTCAAAGAAATTGCCTGGCATTCCAAGCAGTGTAGATGGGAATAATGCCCAGTGCACATTCACCAGGGCACCCTAGAAAAATGTCAGCCAATCAGGGGTCTTAAAACCTCAGAAACCCTTAACCCCCACCTTTACTACTATAAAATCCTATTCTAATTGAGCTCCGGGCTCTCTGGTTATTCCAATACTTTGGATATGCAAAGAGACCGAGTTTGCAAACTTGATTAAAATAAATGCTCTTTGCTTTTACATATGGGATTCATTTACCTTGTTTGCTTTTGCGGGGACTTCACAGATTTGTGCATAACACTCACAAAATGGCAGGGAGGACAATGGTGTTCAAATAAGTAATTTCGCACTGTAAACTGAAAGGGGGAAATACCTACAACAATGAACTTTGATAAAGACTGTTCTTACATGGAGACACATATTAATGATTCCAAAACTGTTATACATGTGTACTTATAATGTAAACCTATGAAAATGAATGAGCAATCAGTTTGGGTCATGTGTTTACACTTAAGTAAATGGATGGGTCATGTGTTTACACTGAAGTAAATGGATAAATGTAAACAATGGAAGGAAACTAGATTGGTGTATGTAGTGATGGATTGGAGTTGGTGACATAAATATAAACTCATGTTTGAAGCTTAGTTTTGAGCAGTATGAGAAACAGGAATCTAGATAGTAGAATACATGTAAAATGAAAGGAGAGGATAGAATATTGGAGGATAAAGGATTAAACAGAGATAGAGGCAGGCAAATGAGGGAAAGGGAAGGGTAGTGGATAGAATACTAAAGCTAATGTTATATGAATAGCTCATTAGTAAACTGATTTACAATATTAAGAAACAAAGATTTTGCTACATATGGTGACACATACCTTTAATACCAACACTTGGGAGGCAGAAGCAGGCAGATTTCTGTGAGTTCAAGGCCAGCGTGGTCTACAAAGTGAGTTGCAGGACAGCCAGAGCTGTTACACAGAGAAAATGTGTCTCGAAAAAATAACGAAACAACAAGAACAAAAGAAAACCTAAGAAATATTTATTGTGCATGTAGAAACTGACAATATCCATGATCTAGTAGATGGTTTCCCAGCCATGCATATACTATACAGAGAGTATGAAGCTGGGAGAGAAATGTGTTGGGGGATATGGGGAGATATGAAAGGGGAAATGGAAGATACATATGATAATATTTCATTGTGTACATATATGAAATTCTCAATAATAAAAAACATTTTAATACCAAATAAGTTTTAGAGAAATTTATGACAATATGCCTTTTAAACTATACTCAACATAACAAAAATTACTGAGTTTAGAAAAGTTTCCAATAATTCTCCAAAGAAAATATAATCTTTTTTGGTATGACCAAAGGAAAAAATATCATCAATATTAGCCTTCTAAATTTTTAAATAAGATGTGTCTACTGCTTTCTAAAATATACATAAATATTAACATTATTTAACTTTATGCAGAAATGCTCAATTTAGTTGTTTCAGAACCCTTGGTAAATTCCATGCTTAACTGCTGCAAAGCAATGGACTATTGTAAACAAAGCTACCCAATTTTCGAACATAGGCACTCCATATGTGTATTCCTAAAACAAGAGATTTAACTTTCTTGGCACTAGGTACTGTTTAGTGGGCTTTTCAAGCTAAGTGCCAAAGCTGTGTAGACATTTTCTAGAACATGATGAAACCTATCGAGATAGAAATAGTTATACAAAATAATACTTTATTACTTTTGCCACAGTGAGAACAGGAAACCCTTGCATACTGCAATGTATTTTTCATTGTCACTTCTCAGTGAGAGGGTTTTCCTTCTGCTTTTAAAGAGAAAAGGGATTGTTTAAAAATACATTGTATTTCCCCATAAAGAGGTATGCAAATGAAATGTCAACAAATCAAAAGCATAATCCTTACCAGATAATGAAATGAAATATAGGTCTTACAAGGATAAGCCCTTCTGTATTCTTATGGCTTCAAAAGCAATTATTCTCAATTTTCTTAGAGTACAAAATCAAGAAAGAATGTTCATAAAATACTGAGAGCAAAATATTTTATCTCAATTCTGTTCTCAAGTTCAAACACAGTAGGCTGCCTCTGGGATGCTTAATAATGTTCTTGTAAGAGTCTTTCAAAGGAAAAAAGCATGTTTAGCGTATTGTTTGTTTACAAATATTGAACCATTTGTTGTTCAATACTAAAATGCCAGGAAACAAAGGTTGTTGAAGAGAAAATATTGCACATTTAGATTCACATACTTGAAAGGGATTGTATAATTCAAATACACAGGAAATGTGAATTATGACTCATTTACTTGCTGGTTGTGAATCGTGGACTGAAATTAGACTAACAGCCCCCATTGACATGCTAGTTTCTACAATTCTACCTTAGTTCTTTGTTCCTATCTTCCTCAGGTGCCAAGTCATTGTAATCTGTCTTTTAGCTTCTTACCTAGCTGACAATGTTGTTAAAATAGCCTGCAGGGTGGTCCTGTAAACTGTTTTGCTGTTACATGGCAGTGCCTTCTTTAAAAATAATACTTCTCTTTCCTCAGTTCCTTTAAATTTACAAATCTGGGGGATTTGTTGCCAATGATGAGCAGAAAACATAGGTTACCTACAAGTGACCTTTCAATACCTATAAAAATCAAAATTATTTAGATATTGAACAGTTTTTTTAATTATCCATTGGTCATTGTGTTTCTTCTATTGAGAACTATCTGTTCAGTTTATTAGCTTCCATAGTGATTGCCAAAAGTTTGTCAGAGGATTATTCAGTATTTAATTTTTACAGTTCTTTGTACAACCTCAATATTAGGACATGGGCTGAAGTATAGATTGCAAAGATTTTCCATGTTGTACACATTCCATTTGTTCTGCTAACAATTTCCTTTGCTATACTGAAGTTTTTATATTTCAGGTCAACAATTAGGGTTATTTCCTTATGCCAATAGCATAAGCATTGCTTATGCAATAAGCAATAAGCAATAAGCATGCTATTGGCATACTATTCACAGAGTTCTTACTTAAGCCAAGATTTTGAATTTTTGTCTCTCAGAAGATTCCACATTTCAACTTTTAAATTAAGTTATCTGACCCATTTTTAACTGATATTTCCTATCGTGCAGGAATGTTGTAGTGGGGAGAGAGGAGAGCAAGACAGTCCCCAAAATTGAAGTATGCATGAAAACATGGCAATGAAATATGTTGCTTTGCATGCTAATTTAAAAATAAATAAAAAACGTAAGTATATTTGGTAGACCTTTGATTTCTGACCAGAATACATATCATGCCACATTATGAGAGCTTTGATAGTGCATTTTATTATAACATTGAATCATAGCATTCCTTAAATTAAGTCTCAGTGGTTTTTTATCTGCCTAGTCAAAAACTTTGGCTTTCATTGGCCTGTAAACAGATCTGGAGCATCATGAAATTTGGGAAATTAACAAGATAAACAGTTTACCTAACATTTCCCCTTTTGAGCTTGTACTTTAAAGCCTGCTGACACTTACCTTTTTGTTCTGAATGCTTTACATCTCTTCTAGATCCCTTTGGATTACAGTTTTGAGACTGTAAACAGAAATATATTGTTTCCTGTCTCACACTGGTTCCCTGCACTGATGGATTAGACTCCTCCTGGAAGCCATGAATTATTACATGTTCAAGCTCTAGATATGAGATACCTGCCTATATGCTGTTGGTTAAGAAAGTACCAGAAGATCCAAACCAGTACAGACTATTGTCATTTCCTTAATTACTATCCACAACTTGATAGTAAGATTCTGTCACTGAACAAACCACAAATTTTGTCACAGCACATGAGAAATCAAACTGTAACTAAGCTCGAAGTTCAGCTTTACTTAAGTTTTCATGATTCCAGGCTACTGAGAGAGAAAAGCATTCAATAGAGTTGTCGACCTGTGAACCCCAACAGGCAAGATGTAACTGTTTTAATTATTCTTTCCTTTATGACAAATATAGACAGTGTAAATACAGCCAAAGTCCAAGGTGTTATAAACCATGTATGCACTAATATTAGTTACATATTTGATTTTACAAATACTAAGGTCTCCTTTTATTAATAGTACTTCAGCGGTCTAGTCAAAAAGCATATAAAGCAATGTGCACTAAAACCTAACTATTGGTGTTAGTATTTCACCAGAATGCAATTTTATTCTAAAGAACATGTTTTATGTTTTTTTAAACACTTTTCTTACTTCCCACTTATAGTCTAAGGCAGAAAGTATATGAAAACCACAGTTGTTCTCCAGAGAGAAGCCTGGATTTCAAGGAGAGGTTGTTTTAAAGGTTCAACTGTTTGGCAGGAAAGAAGGGCACCAGCATTTCCTAGGTATGAGCCCCTAATTAATTATTCAATACCAAATGGCCAGTACTGACATCATGTGCATACAAGCAACACTAAATAGTCTCAGGATGTTTTATCTTTATAGTTATACAAATGTATATGTAACAACAATAATCATGGATAAAGAGTCCATGAATTTGAAGGAGATTAAGGGGAGACCTGGGAGGGGCTGGGAGGGGAGAACACAGGAGGAGATTGAGGAAGGGAATGTCATAAGTATTTAATTAAATTATACTTTTAACATGAATGAATGCATACATAAATAATTTCCTGAAATTTGATGGAAGAAGATTTATAGACATAGGAACTGAACTACTGACTACTTAACTATTGCATACATATACAGGTCAATTCACAATATCCAAGTTCAAGACTAAGCCCAATTGTCATCAACAGATGAATGGATAAAGAAAATGTGGTACATACGTACAATGGAATTTTATTCAGCTATATATATAAATATAAAGTGATATTGTTTTCAGAAAAGGACATGTTAGTGGAAATCACATTAAGCACAACCCACCAGATTCAGAAAGACAAATATCACATGTTTTCTATTGTTTGTTGATCCTAGATTTTGTATTGACACATAAAATGGTTTATGTATATGTGTTATGAAATTAGAAACAAAATCATTTGTGATAATGAAGATAATTAGAAGGAGTAGGAAAGAAAAAGGAGAGGATATGGAACTAGTGATTATGTTCAAAGTCCATGAAATACTGATATTAAAATATCTTTATGAAATCTATTACTCAATGGACAGATCAGGTGAGGGAGGATGGTAAGAGAGAGTACTTGAAGAGATGAATGGAAAAGGGGGGTGTTTGGGGTCAGGTAGAAAATGAATGCAATGGATATCCCCAGGAATCTACAAGGGTAACCATAACTTATGATTCTGAGTTGTAAACTCCTGAGGCAAATTGTGATAGATGAAAGGGAAACAATGCTTATGAAACTCTCACCAAACCCTGTCTATAAATGAACACATGCCTAATTTCATTTTTTGCTTTCTTCATTTCATGGCTACTAGCCTCACTCTAAATTGACTCTTGGTCAAGCAGTTAATTGAGCACAAGTCATGTTTAGAAAAATGATTAGCAAAGTTAAACTTTAACTCTAAAACATTTTAATCATTGGGAGTAGAGAAGATTGGACAAAAATTTCTAAGATAGCCAAGAAAAAGCTGGGATACTATTTAAGAGATTTTCTGGAAAAATGTCATCCATGATCTTTCAGCTAATCTCCTCAATACAACCCAGTGCAGGATTCACAGTCATTGCCTCTTCCTTTGTTAATGATTTAGAATTCATCTCTATATTCTCCAAGAACTGTCCTTCAACCAATTATTTTACATTTATGACTCATGGCTCTTTGTGCCAAGGAATTTAGTATGCTGATTAAATATGCAAATTACTTTTTTATATTAACTATTTAAAAGTACATGCTTTCATGGAGAATAGAACATTAAAAATTAAAGAAGCTTACCAAATCCCATATAGGTTTTTCTTAATTATGTATTTTTCAGTTGAAATATGGCAAGTAAATAATGACTATAAGTTTATACATATTTTTATCTAAATGTGTTCTAAGACTAAAAAAGAGTAGAGAATGACTATTTTACATGATTTCTGTACACACAACTAAAATATAAGTGGCAGCTACCCACTATTCCATTAATTTTCAATTTATTGGGCTAGAATTTTATGCAAGGCTAATGAAACACAACCCACTGATCTTTTCTTTACTAATAGGCATAGTGACATTTCCTCAATATGTATAAAAATACTAAGTGCACAGTATACAAATATGATTTAATTTACTACCACAATATTTACTACTCATCAAATAGTCAATACCTTTATAGCTATTTGAAGGATGGGACTTTAAAAATCATTGTATTATGATCTTCAGGAGAAAACAAGTATGTTCATCTTGAAATGAACTTTATATGTCAAGATATTGAGCATACGGGAATATAATTAAACAATTCTTCCAACCGTAGATTATGCACTAGTCATTTGTCTCCCATGAAAAATTGCCAGAATCAGTTCAAAGAAACCAGAAAAATAATATCTAAAGAGATCTCCCCTGTGGTTAATTTATGTCACAATATGTGAAATAACTTATGTTTCCATTAAGAGAGCCTAGTTTCAATGTTAGTGACAAGATTATAAATTAACAAAAAGAACCTAAAGTTTTTATTCAGGTTATTTTCCACTATATAGTTTCATATAGGATCATGGTATTACTTGGTAAAAATAAACACACTACTATTATAAATGTTATACTTAATTCCTAGTGAAAATTCCTTTTAAACTCTGACCATGCCTGCAGTATTGCCCATATTCCTAAAGGAAAGAAGTACGATGTATATGTTAAACTACATTATGTGTATTAAAATTACATGGTAGTTATGTCTAACCTCTGATTCATGCATTTCATATAGCTGCCTTGGGTGAAGAATTGTTCTGAATGCAACCCAACAAAAAAATTAAATTTTGTGTACATTTGTGAATTTTGTGAATATCATAAATGTAAAATGTTGTGAAGGTTTTTGAAAAGAATTTTATGACTATAGTGGGTGATTCTCATGCATGAACTTTTTAGATGGAAAAGTCATATTGCATTATCAAACTATTGAATATGCCTGATAGAGTCTCAGTAATGAATTTTCATTTTAGCTGTAAAATTCTGCATCAACCAATTCACATATGTCTTTGATGTGGGAGTCCCCTATGTGTGTTGTGATTAGCATTAATGAATAAAGAAACTGCCTGGCCTGTTGATAGGGCAGAACTTAGGTAGGCAGGGAAGAGAAAAACTGAATGCTGGGAGGAAGAGAGAGAGAGAAGCCAAGGATCCTCTGTCAGGAACAGACGCTGCTTGTAATCTTGCCGGTAAGCCATGGACACATGGCAATACACAGATTAATGGAGTTGGGTTAAATCAAAATGTAAGAGCTAGCCAATAAGAAGTTAGAGCTAATGGGCCAAGCAGTGTTTTAATTAATACAATTTCTGTGTGATTATTTCAGTTCTGGGTTGCCAGAAAAAACAAGCAGCTTCTTCCATTGCCCAGTACAATTGGTGCCCAACGTGGGGCACTAGATGATTATGTAAGTCACAAAACAATCACACACCAGTTCAGAATTATGAATAATAAAAGGGTTATTTATTTAAGAGGAAAACATAGAGATCACTGTCCTAGACAATAGTCCTCTACACGAACAGGAACAGAGTCTAGCAGCCAGAACTGGGAGCCAGAAGCAATAGAGCAGGCACATGTTTACCACTGATTTTACAGTATAAGAGACCACACCCAAGTATCTTAAAGGTATCTTTAAAGGCTATTGGCTGAAGGAGCAGAATGTACTCCCGCAGCATGTCTTGTTTTGTGAGTTTTTTAAAAAAATATTTATTTATTTATTTTGTAATGGTGTTCTGACTGCATGTATGCCTGCAGGCCAGAAGAGACTATGAGATCTCATTATAGTTGGTTGAGAGCCACCATATGGATTCTGGGACATTTTTGCAGCTCACCTACTTCTTGGCATGTCTACCATTACCTTCAACATCTAAGTTTCCACGTTTTCTTATTCTTAGAAATAATAACTGAATAATTAATCTTAACTTACATCTATTCTGCTCATCCTCCAATGTCTTTTTTTATTTTACTTCATAAATTTCATATAATATATTCTGGTCACAGTTTATCCTTTCAAAACTCTTCCCAAATCTTCTGACTTCCCCTTACCACCCAATTCCACAACCTTCCTTTCTTTCCTTGGAAAACAAACAAAAAACTCAACCAAAATAAAATAGGACAACAACAAAATAAACACAAGAAACACACGTTTCTTTATACTCGAAATGAACAATTTGATTGGAAATATGAGAATACATGCCTTGAACTTAAAAAAGTTTAGTTCTATAAGGAAATCAAACTGAAATTGAGTTGGAAAACTGCTCCCTGTTGTTTATTTTCTATAAATTATTGACTGCAGAACTATCATTATTATTCTTACCTAGTGGTACACCCTGAACACTAGCATACTAACCTATGTCCATTTATGCAATAGTGGCATGACTATTGTGGGGATAATCAATCACTTCAGAATTGAATTTGAGGCCTACTTCACATGTGGCAATTTATGCCTAGCATTGTACACCTAGTCCGAAGCCCATAAAACAGATAACATATTTTGATGTTTTTGTTTTTGTTTTTGTGTTTTTGTTTTGTTTTGTTTTTTGTTTTTTCGAGACAGGGATTCTCTGTGGCTTTGGAGCCTGTCCTGGAACTAGCTCTGTAGACCAGGCTGGTCTCGAACTCACAGAGATCCACCTGCATCTGCCTCCCGAGTGCTGGGATTAAAGGCATGCACCACCACCCCCTGGCAAATTTTTTTTTGGCAGATAACATGTCTTGCTAAACAGACATGGTGACTTCTGTATATTTATATTTATACCCATATATTGGTGATACTCTCATCTTTTGTCATAGAGATTTCTTTTCACAGTAATTAATAGTTAGTGAAGAGATTCATATAAAAAGAAAGTGATAAGAATAAATGACTGTTGACTTGCCTGCCTTAAATTGTGCCTCTAAATTACATCCCTCTACACAAGACTCAGTGAAAAACTGGTCTAAGAACTGTGTAAGAGGAAACACAGGCTGCAACTTCACAGAGAGAACTAAGAGGTTAATGATCACCCACCTAGCAGGACACATAATTCTATAGGCCCTTCATACCAGGGTAAAATTTCCAGGCCCTTCCCACACCTGCTTCAACTTCTCCAACCAGGAAGCAGGCAAGCTTCCTACAAGTAGGCTTCACCAAGGCCCCTACCCCATCCATTGAAGTCTGTAAGCTACAAGTCCCATTCTTTCCCCAAACCCTCCTATCACGTGTGACCTTAGAGAAACTCTGGAGCACAGGCAGCGAATACACAGAGATGTTCAACAGAAGAACTCTGAAGAAAGGCTGTGACTACACAGAGTAGACCAAGAGGGCAAACTAGGAGAGTAGACTAAGAGAGTGGACCAGAAGAGCAGGACAAAACAGACCTCAGTGGCTTACCGAGACATAGATAACAATAGTACAAAGCAGACCAAGAACAGTTCCCAATGAAAGAGACAGTGACTGCAAGGATTGGACCAAGACACAAAGACACTGCTGGTACCAATTGGAGGAAGAGATGGGTAGGCGCCAATGCAAGAATTTATTCAACAACCTAAAAAGCAACATGGTAACACCAGAACCCAGTGGTCATACAACAAGAAGACTTGATAATCCTAACACAGAAGAAGCAGAAGAAAATGATTTTAAATGTAACTTGATGGTGGTGCTGGAGAACTTTAAAGAGGAAATGAAAACTTCCCTTATAGAAATGGAGGAAAAGACAAACAAAAAATGGAAGAAATCAATAAATCTATCAAAGGAAACCAAGAAAAAACAATCAAACGGGTAAAACAAATAGTTCAAGACTTGAAAACTGTAATTGAGGCAATAAAGAAAGCACAAACAGAAGGAATTCTGGAAATAGAAAATCTGAGTAAACAAACAGGAACTACAGAGGCAAGCAGAACCAACAGAATACAAGAGAAGGAAGAGAGAATCTCAGGTTTTGATGTTACTGTAGAAGAAATAGATTCATCTGTAAAAGAAAACATTAAATCCAAAAAATTATTAACAAAAAACATCCAAAAAATCTGGGACACCACAAAAAGACCAAACCTAAGAATAATAGGGATAAAAGAAAAACTCCAGCTCAAAGGAACAGAAAATACATTCAACAAACTAATAGAAGAAAACTTTCCCAATGTAAAGAAGGATATCCCTCTGAAGATACAAGAAGCTTACAGAACACGAAATAGGCTAGATCCAAAAAAGTGTCCCCTCGCCCCATAAAAGTCAAAAGGCAAATGTAGCATGAGTGCCAGGCTTGTTGGGGTTTCTGTCCTGCCCAGTCCCCCAGCCATTTAGTCCCAGAGAAAATCACACAGAGAGTCTACATTAGGTTATAATTGGTCCATTAGCTCAGGCCTCCCATTAGCTCTTGTAGCTTATATTAATCCATTATCCTTATCTATGTTAGCCACATGGCTCAATACCTTTCTCAGTGGGGCAGGTCACATCCTGCTTTTTCAGTGGTCCAGGCAGGAATGCCGAGAGAGCTTCCTGCTTCCCAGAATAATCCTATTCTCCTTGCTCCACCTCTACTTCCTGTCTGGTTGTCTCACCCACACATCCTGGCTAATGGCCAATCAGCATTTATTCAAATCATGATTGATAGAATACAGACAAGTATCCTACACCACTTCCCCCTCTTTTTTTTTTAAACAAAGAAAAATATCCATAGTCCGTGTTTTGGGAATGTGGGCATAGTATTTCAGACTACTTCCAGCTAGTTGGGGGCTCTGATAATCATATGGGGACCCAACGAAAATTTGGAGTTATGATCAAGTCCTGACTGGAGTATCCTGTGAAACTTGATCATCTCAGGCAGCAATCTTGAATCTGTTCTGGATTTAGAACTCAGACATCCGGGCCATCTGTTCCTACCAGAGATTTCTCAGGTGGTTTTCCTTGATCAAATCTGAGTTTTCTTAACTCAGAATGAATCCACATCCTCTCATTTCCTGTGGAAACAAAAGCAAAATCTCTTCTCCAAAGTAATATACCTTTTAACTTCAATTTTGAAGTCAAGGTATTTTCAAAATACCTATCTTGGATTAATTCAGCAGCATTTATAAGCAAATATCTTTTAGTAGCTGTTGGTCCTTCCTCAGCATTCAAACAACTCAAAGAGAGCATAATAACATACAGTATCAATATTCTTTTTATGTTTTCCATCTTTGCGTGGCTTTATTTTAAACTCTATTTCTTTTATTTTTAATTTTTGGCTTTTTGAGACAGGTTCTCTGTGTTTCTTTGTCCTGGAACTCCCTCTGTAGACCATGCTATCCTTGAACTCACAGAGATATGCCTGTCTCTGCCTCCCCAGTGCTGGGACTAAAGGTGTGTGCTACCACACCTTGAACACACAGAGATCTGTATGCCTCTGCCTCCAAAGACTTGGGATTAAAGGTGTGTGATACCACACCTTGAAGTCACAGAGGTCAATCTACCTCTGCCTCCCGAGTGTTGGGATTAAAGGTGTGTACCACCACACCCAACTACTCTCTTTCTTTCTTTTTTAAGAACTTTAACATTTTTCTTGCATATATTTTTAACACACTATAAACCATTTAAAGGTTGTTTTTTAAATTTCTCTTTACTGTATATCTCTCTTTTTCTGAGTACATGAGTCTTTAATTTACCAAGCTATATGGGTAGGATAAAAGCCGTGGCTTTGATGGCTAGATCCAGCCCATTCCTTAGCTTTCTGCAATTCCAGCCTCATGGCTCAGGTCCCAGCTGTAGCCATGTTTATTGCCACAACTCTATAGTGTTTCAAGGTCCTTGCCAGCAAGCAAGCTGCAGCATTCTGCTCATAGACCACATTCAAATGTTCCCTGGCTGGACTGCCTGCCTGAAAGAGTCAGAGTTTGCCCTGGCAGGACGGCCCAGAAAGCTGTCATTTTAAAACGGTACAGCTTTTTTCTTCCTATGGCTGAAAACCGAAAAGCATACAGTCAGCTTTTCAGCAACACTGTTTAAGTGTTTCATGGCAGGACCTCTTAAAAGAGCACCAAGGTTTTGCAGCTAAACCTGAGTCAGGAAGCCTCTCTTAAATGAGAGCGCTTGCTTGCCTCTATCAAGCAGAGCAGACCCGAGAAATTGCTGCTACCAAGAAAACATGCTTTACTCTACTCTTTCCCAAGCTTTCTCAGGCTTTCTGTGGATGCAGTTATCCACATTGGGCACCATTCTGTAACATGAGGGCCTGCTTGGGGTTTATGTCCTGCCCAGTTCCCACAGTCATTAGGTCCCAAAGAATCACACAGAAGGTCTACTTAAGTTATAAAACTGATTGGCACATTAGCTCAGGCTTCGTATTAGCTCTTATAATGTATATAGCCTATTATTCTTATCAATGTTAGCCACATGGCTCAGTACCTATCTCAGCGGGGCAGGTCACATCCTGATTCTTCGGTGGTCCAGGAAGGAATGCAGAGAGAGTTTCCTGCTTCCCAGAATTCTCCTATTCTTCTTGCTCCGCCTCTACTTCCTGTCAGGTTGTCCCATCCATACATCCTGGCTAATGGCCAATCAGCGTTTATTTAAATCATGATTGACAGAATACAGACAATTATCCCGCACCAGGCAAACATACAGAATAAAGAAAAATATTAAGAACTGCAAAGGAAAAATGTCAAGAAACATCTAAAATCAGCCCTATCAGAATTACATCCAAATTCTCAAAGGAAACCAAGTAAGCCAGAAGGTCCTGTGATGAAGTATTAAGTCGGCACAAATCAATAACCAAGCCAGCTCAATAGTAACAGGTATTTTTAATGAAAGAAAAGGGGGGAATTCAAGCTACTCATGCCGCAGTCCTATCCGTCTGGTGGACACCACATGGAGAGAGCACACACCTGTGTTCTCTCGATTTTCTACCTGGTGTCCAAGAAGCCACACCCCAACTTGATGTGCTTGGCTAGTGGCTCTTCTCCCATCATCTCCCCTTTCTGTCTAAACAAGATCAATCCAAACCCAACATAGCTATATACAATAGGAACAGACACCAAATGCAAAATTACAAACAATAAACAATATTAAGCAAGGAATACATAACAAAAGTTTTAATAAACATTCTATTTTAAGGAGTCTAAGTATTACATTGAAATTAAGATTGGCTAAACTGTGAGGAAGGTAACTATTATTATTTAATCTTTAACTCCATCAGAGATCTGAGAAGGGAAACAATATTACTTGAGTGGACAGGAAGTGTAATCGGGAAACTTCCAAAATGTGCAAAAAATGACAGAGACAACTGACTACCTGGGCAATCACCCAAAGTCTCATTTGCAATGTTGAAGCGACCAACTTTGGCTAAGGCCTAAAGTAACTGACATACCATTTTCAAGAGCAAGAAACTTTTCAAAACTATCTTACCTGACAGTTCTGTTTTATCCATTTACAGATTCTCAGTATCTCTGTCAGTGGTTGAGGTATGGGCATTTCTTTGCCTAGAGGCCAGTTCCACCAAGAAGAAAGGCTCCAGATGGAGTGTCTCTGGTGCTCAACATTCTCTCGGGAATAGATTGGTGTTGCCAGGAGTGAGTGTGTCCCATTGTCGCGAAACTATGAAACTCTAGATTATATTAAAGGCCATTTTTTACAGCTCCTTGAAGAGGTTGAAGATTATCTCTATATACTGAATATAATCTCTATGTATCTAAAGAACCTGATTAGTCTAATCATAAATATAACAAACATAGATGACTACTGATCTATAATTCTCAATACCTATCTAACTTAAAGACTAAGGTAATAAACAACTGTGAAATAAATGAGGATGATGACTTTCAAATATAAACAATGTATAAGTATCTTAATCGGAGGTAGTAATGTACATTGCAGTATGGGAAATATATATATCAATACACAAACAATGTTTTAGACAGAGGTAGAAGCACACATGCATACAATATTTAATATAACTTAACTTTTTATCAATATACAGAAAGCTATACCAATATAATTGTCTAAAAACAATAACTCATAAATACAATCTTTTATCCCATCATCCAAAAATGCCTCTTTTTTTAAATTTAGGTGGAATATGGGGCTACAAAATATAACAAATCAAGGAGTTAATTAGTATGAATCAAAGACCATGTGCTCTGTGAAGGTCTGTGGCCAGTCAATAGTCTCCCATTCAATAGGCACAAACTAGGTGCCGCAGAGAGAAAGTGGACCAGCAGCGGGAATTGCCTCTGCACAAGGCGGCGGTGGGGGGGGGGGTCGGTGAGGCATGCAGAAATGGCCTGTGCCTGGCCACAGTGGTGGAAGTGGGGCAAGAAAAGCCTCTGCCCACAGGCTGGTGAGGGCACAGAAACGGCCTATGCCCGGCGGCGGCTGCGGCTATGAGGCACACAGAAATGGGAGGCAGCTGGGCAGGAACTGGGAGCATGGGATCTTAAGCCCAGAGAGGGCTGGAACGGTCTATATGGCCCTAAAAGCCACATTGGGGCACCAGATGATAAAGTATTAAGTCGGCACAAATCAATAACCAAGCCAAGCCAGCTCAATAGGAACAGGTATTTTTAATGAAAGAGAAGGGGGGAACTCATGCTACTCACGCCGCAGTCCTATCTGTCTGGCGGACACCACATGGAGAGAACATGCACCTGTGTTCTCTCGATTTTCTACCTGGGGTCGTAGTAGCCACACCCCAACTTGATGTGATTGGCTAGTGGCTCTTCCCCCATCAGTCCTGGACAGATATACTGAGGACACTAAGAGACCACAGATGCCAGCCCACACTAATATATCCAGCAAAGCTTTCAATCACTATCAATGGAGAAAACAAGATACTCCGTGACAAAACCAGATTTAAATAAACCTATCCACAAATTCAGCCTTACAAAAAGTACTAGAAGGAAAACTCCAACCCAAGGAAGCAAACTGCTCCCACAAAAACACAGGCAACAGATAACCTCATACCAGCAAACCTCAAAGAAGGGAAAAACAAAAACTACTCCTGAAAATTAACAGGCATTATCAATCACTGTTCATTAATATCTCTTAATATTAATGGACTCAATTCACCTAAAAAAAAAGACACAGGCTAATGGAATGGATATGAAAACAGGATCCATCCTTCTGCTGTATACAAGAAATACACCTAAACTTCAAAGTCAGACATTATCTCAGAATAAGGGGTTGGGGAAAGATTTTCCAGTCAAATGGACGTAAGAAACATGCAGGTATAGCTATCCCAATATTCAACAAAATTAACTTCAAATTAAAATCAATCAGAAGAAATAACAGGAACAACCCATCAAGATGCAGTCTCAATCCTGAACATTTATGCCCCAAATATAAGAGCATCCACATATGTAAAAGAAACAGTACAAAACCTGAAATCATGCATCAAAGGCCACACACTAATACGAAACTTCAGTACCCCACTCTTCACAAAGGACAGGTTAGCCAGATGGAAACTTAACAGAGAAATAAGAGAACTAACAGATGTCATGACTCAAATGGACTTAACAGATATTTACAGAACATTCTACAATATGGACAGGGCTCAACTGAATCTGATGTGGGATTCCTTTCTGTATTCTGTGACTGTCATTGGTTAATAAAGGAACTGCTTTGGGCCAATAGCAGAACTATAGGGGAAAAGAGCTAGGCAGGGAAATCTGAACTGAAGTCTGGAAGACAGAAGGCAGAGTTAGAGAGAATCCATGGAGCCGCAGCTGGAGACAGACATGCTGAAACTTTGCTGGTAGGCAACCACCTTGGGGTGATGCACAGATTAATGGAGATGGGTTAAATTAATATGTTAAGAGTTAGCCGATAAAAAGCTAGAGCTAATGGGCCAAGCAGTGTTTTAAATAATACAGTTTCTGTTTGGTTATTTCAGGGTTGAGCAGCCAAGAACCAACAAGCGCCCTCCTAGCAATAAATTGGAGCATCAACGTGTTGGACTAAACTCCACATAAAACCTGAGAAAGCTTAAAAATGGAATGTTAGACACAAAAGAACAGAGTTAAACACAGCTTCTTGGTAGTCAGCATTTTGCTGGCAGCATGCTGTGGTTCCTTTAAGAGAGGTTTTCCTTATTCAGTGGTAGCAGGAAAAAAGCCACACCATTTTAAAATGCCAGTTTTCTGAGCCATGCTGCCAGCATGACCTATGGCTCTTTCAGGAGACCAAGCATTTGAATGGAGGTTTTGAGCAATGTGCTACAGCTTGTTTGGTGGCAACATGGACCTGCTGTGTCACTAGAGATGGGGCATTGCACATGGCTTTCAGAGGCAGTGAGCAGCTCTGCCATGCTGGGTTGGGCAAGGCAAGCAGGGAGTACAATATTTCCCCTAGCAATGGTGCCACTTAAGTTTTTAAGAAGTGCTTAACATTTTAAAAAATGCTCCTGGAGAGTAAAAAATTACAGATAAACAATAGGACAGATTCAGACATAAAAGACCGATAAATGGGTCACAGTGTTGGATAAATGTACATAGGCTTGGGAGAGAGAAGAAAAAGAGTACAAAGAGTTATAAAAAGAAGTAAATAGGTTTTTTGTTAAAAATAAAACAAAGTCTTTAAAGAGACAGAGTACAGACAGTCACAGAGCAAAGTAGTAAAGATAATAAAATAAATATAAAGTAATAGGGTAAAAATAAATAAGCCACTTAAAGATGAACTATACATAGATAGTCTGAATTATGTATATTATTGTGTCTTCTTTGAATTGTTTGACTGTGAAGGAGTTAAGTACAGGGAGACATTTCATCGTATGGGCTGCTAAGCTAAACCAGCATGTATATTATAAAGGTATTATGACTTCCAAATTTGGGTCTAAGGATATGTTGCTTTGGAAAAATGTTCTTTTGTTTCCACAGGGGATGAGAACCTGTGGATTGCGTCTAGACAGGTGTGATTTGATGGAACAAGAGCCCCCGAAGATTGCTGTGAGCACCTCTAAAAATTACTAAACCCAACAATCAGCAGGAAGCAGTATGGAGAAAACTACACCCATATTCTCAAATATTGTTTATAAATGTTCTTTTATATTTAATGGGGATATGATATAGATATGAATAATTTGCATTGGTTTATTGATACAAATTTAAGGTCAATTTTGTTATATGTATATTTCTGATCTTGATTAAGGTATTGTGTTTGTCCAGCTCATTTAAAGATATAATGCATAATTAAGAAATATAGGTTAATAGATAGTAGTCTGTAATAGTCAAGCTTGTAGTCATGTTTGCTAGATTTTCTAGATGTATAGAGATGTATTTCAGTAAGATAGGTATTCTTCAGATCTTTCAGAGACATTCAGAATATGGCATTTAAAATGTTTAAAAACTTAAGACTTTTGATGACAGTGAAACACATCTGCTCCTGGCAGCATCAAACTAATTCAAGAGGATGATGGGCATTGAAGAGGATCCTTATTGAGTTGGTTAGCCATTTGGGCAAGAAATTGTTCTTGTCAGGAATGTTTGAGGAACTGGAAAATCAGGACCCACAAGAAAATGACTGTTGAACTTGAATAAAGGCAAGACCATCCTTCAGGGTTCCTGTTTCATGAAACATTCTGCTAGACAGTCTGCAGGACACAGAAGAAAAAAGAGATGGAGAAACTGCAATATAGGCAGAACTGTCTTTGCAATTTCCTGCTTAGTGGAAACGTTTGCTGGATACTATGGGCCTGTGGGCTGAAGATGGGTGCCCCAATGATACAGAAGAACTTTAGGTGACTGTCCAGGCAGCAAGAAGTCTCTGTCAATTCTAGAGTTTTGGAAGCTGCTTACAATGAACTCATTGTTCACTTAGGTAATATTATATCCCTCTGAAGTCTTTGATGGAGTTGAAGAATAGATAGTTTTCCTTAGATATAATAAAAGACAAAGTAGATATAAATATTATAATTGTAATTCTTGCTTGATACTTATTTTGTTTTATGTAATTTTACTAGGTTGAAAATAAATCCTTCCTTTTCATTTAAACAGAAATGGGAAGGTGATGTGGGATTTCCCTCTGCATGCTGTGATTATCATTAATGAATAAAGAAACTGCTTTGGACCTATAGCAGGGAAGAATTTAGGTAGATGGGAAAAACTAAATTGAATCCTGAGAGGAAGAAGGGCAGAGTCAGAGAGATGTGATGGAGCTGTCAGAGGCAGATGCTGGGAACTTTAGCCGGTAAGCCACTGTCACATGGTGATACACATATTAATAGAAATTGATTAAATTATATGTAAGAGATTAGCCAATAAGAAGTTTGAGCTAATAGGCCAAGCAGTGATTTAATATAGTTTCTGTGTGATTATTTTTGGGTCTAAGCTGCCAGGTGGCCAGGAAACAAATTGTCCTCCATCCAATGTGGAGTCTTTGATGGACTTGAAGAATTTATAGTTATAGTTTTCCTTAGTTATGATAAGAGATAAAGTAGATATAAATATTGTAAGTGTAATTCTTGCTTGAAACCTGTTTTGTTATATGTAATTTTACTATTTTAAAGTTAAAACCTTCCTTTTCATTAAAACAGAAAAGGGGAAGTGATGTGGGATTCCCCTCTGTATGCTGTGAATATCATTGGTTAATAAAGGAACTGCTTTGGGCCTATATCAGAGCTGTAGGGGAACAGATCTAGGTGGGGAAAACTAAACTGAAGACTGGGAGTGGGAAAGCAGAGTCAGAGAGACACCATGGAGCCACCACAGGAGACAGACATGCTAAAATTTTGCTGGTAGGCCACAACCTCATGGTGATGCACAGATTAATGGAGATGGGTTAAATTAATATGTAAGAGTTAGCCAATAAGAAGCTAAAGCTAATGTGCCAAGTGGTGTTTTAAATAATACAGTTTCTGTGTGGTTATTTTGGGGCTGAGCAGCCAGGAACCAACAAATGACCTCTTTATACATGAACCAACCCTGGGAAAGGAAGAAATAAAGAAATTAAAGACTTCCTAGCCTTCAACAAAAATAAAGGCAAAACGTACCTAAACACATGGGACACTATAAAGGCAGTGCTAAGAAGAGAGTTCATAGCACTAAGTGCCTACATAAAGTGGAGAAAGCTCACATTGGTGACTTAACAGCACAACTGAAATCTCTAGAACAAAAAGAAGCAGACTCACCCAGGAGGAGTAAAAGACAGAAAATAATCAAATTGAGAGCTGGAAACAATAAATTAGAAACAAAGAAAACCATAAAAAGAACCAATGAAACAAAGAGTTGGTTCTTTGAGAAAATCAGCAAAATAGACAAACCCTTAACCAAACTAATCAAAAGGCAGAGAGGAAACATCCAAATTTAAAAAATAAAAAATGAAAAAGGGGATATAAAAAAAGACAAATAGGAAATCCAGAGAACCATTAGGTCATACTATAAAAACCTGTACTCCACAAAATTGGAAGATGTAAAAGAAATGGACAATTTTCTGAATATGTACCACATACCAAAATTAAATCAAGGCAAGATAAAAAATTTAAATAGACCTATAACATTCATGGAAATAGAAGCTGTCATCGAAAGCACCCGAACCAAAAACGGCCCTCAGCCGGATGGTTTCACTGCAGAATTCTAGCACAACTTCAAATAAGAGCTAATACGTATATTCCTCAAACTGTTCCACATAACAGAAACAGAAGGAACATTGCCAAACTCTTCATATGAGGCTACAGTTACCCTGATGCTGAAACCACACAAAGACTCAACCAAGAAAGAGAAATACAAACCAATTTACCTCATGAACATAGATACAAAAATACTCAATAAAATACTGGCAGACCAAATCCAAAGACATATCAAAAATATCATCCACCATGATAAAGTTGGCTTCATCCCAGAGAGGTTGGGATTGGTCAACATATGAAAATCTATCAATATAATCCATCATATAAATAAACTGAAAGAAAAAACATGTGATCATCTCATTCAATGCTAAAAATGCATTTGACAAAGTTCAACACCCTTTTGTGCCATTCTGTAGTAAGGAGGAGCAGGCCGCATTCTCAGCGCCTGGCTAGCTTAACTCCTGAAATAATTACACAGAAACTGTATTCATTTAATTACTGCCTGGCCCATTAGTTCTAACCTCTTCTTGGCTAACTCTTACACCCCCTCATGATAAAGGTCAAGGAGAGATCAGGGATTCAAGGAACATATCTAAACCTAATAAAAGCAATATACAGCAAGCCAACAGCCAACATCAAATTAAATGCAGAGAAATACAAAGTGATTCCAGTAAAATCAGGAACAATACAAGGCTGTCCACTCTCTCCATGTCTATTTAACATAGTTCTTGAAGTTCTGGCTAGAGCAATATGACAACAAAGGACATCGAGGGGATTCAAATTGTAAAGGAAGAAGTCAAACTTTTGCTATTTGCAGATGATATGATAGTATTTATAATTGACCTCAAAAACTCTACCAGGGAACTCCTACAACTGATAAATACCTTCAGTACTGTGGCAGGATACAAGATCAACTAAAAAAAAATCAGTAGTCTACTATATGTAAATTGGTAAAGACGCTGAGAAAGAAATCAGGGAAATATTACCTTTTACAATAGCCACAAATAACAAAATGTCTTGGGACAACACTTGAGATCCCAAGGAAGGGAAAGACCTGTTCAACAAGAACTTTAAGTCTTTGAAGAAAGCACTTGAAGGAGATACCAGAAAATGAAAACATCTCTGGAAATGTATATAGCGGTTTCTCGGAAAATTTGAAATCAACCTACCCCAGAACTAATGGTAATAAGACATATTCACAACATACAAAAAAAATCCCACACTCTGTATGCTGTAAATATGTTTTATTACCATAGGTTAATAGAGAAGCTGCTTTGGTCCTATAGCAGTGCAGAATAGAGCATGGTGTGAATTCCATTCAGAGGTAGTGGAAAAAAGAAGGCAGAGTCAGGGGGATGCCAATTAGCTGCCAAAGGAGAAAGACACCCACTGGACCCTTACCAGTAAACCACAGCCTCATGCCAATACACAGATTAAAAGAAATGGGTTAATTTAAGATATAAGAGTTAGTTAATAAAAGCCTGAGCTAATATGCCAAACAACATTGTAATTAATATGTTTTCTGTGTTATAAGTTGGGTCTGGAAAGCCGGGAAATGAATGAACGGTCTCTGCCTACAAGAATGCATTCTCTTTGTAGGGATACTTTGCTCAGCCTGGTTATAGTAGCATGTGCCTTATTCTCTGAGGAGTGGATGGGGGTGGTATGTGGGGAAGTTGGAGGGAATAGGAGGAGGAGAGGGAGTGGGAACTAGAATTGATATGTAAAATGAAAAAGATTGTTTGCTTTTTAGATAGATAGATAGATAGATAGATAGATAGATAGATAGATAGATAATTAGGCCCAGGTGCCAGCACCTGAGATTCCTATGGATGAGCTCTGACAGTTGTAGTAGTCTTCGTCTAATACTGTCTTTGTGATGTGGTGGTATTTATTTGAGGGTATTTGTTTTTGTTTGCTGTTGTGGTTTTGGGTTTTTGCTTGTTGTGGGATGCTTGTCTGTTTGTTTGTTTTTTGTTTTCTTTGAGGCAGGGTCTCACTATGTAGCCCTAGCTGATCTGGAACTCACAATATAGCCTGGGCCAGCCTCAAACATACAGAGATGCCTCTGCCTCTACTTCTGAGTGCTGCAATTAAAGACCTATGCCACCATGGGAAAAAAACAACTGTGTAAAAACTGGTAAATAAAATGTGAGAGCTGGTGACTGAGTAACAGTTCTTTGAAAGAGTTCATTTTGGATATAGCATGCCTTGGCATTTATGTGCTAACAGAAGCTGTGGTTACCTGCACCTGCACAAGACTGTCCAAAATCTAGCATGGACAGGGGAGAGGGTCTACCCATAGCTGCAGAGCTGTTGGTAATTAATGGCTGCTAGAGAAAGGAGGCATTTGTTTCAGGGGTGTAGACACTTGCTCTTGATCCAATCAATAATCCCATACTCAGATACATGTAAACAACCAATTACATTTGTTTATGTGATTATGTAACTTTATGAGACCAGGTACAATGTTTGTACTTACTTTATATTGTACGTTGGGTATAAAGCAGGATGCAGGGATTGGCAAGCAACATTTAAAGTAACTAAAAATATTTTTTTTTGTTTTTTGAGACAGGGTTTCTCTGTAGCTTTGGAGCCTGTCCAGGAACTAGCTCTTGTAGACCAGGCTGGTCTCAAACTCACAGAGATCCGCCTGCCTCTGCCTCCCGAGTGCTGGGATTAAAGTGTGAGTAACTAAAAATATTTTTCTGAATATATCAATAAATTGTCACAATTCAAGATTTTCTAATACATTTTAAAGGATGTTTCATTAGTTACCTATGCTATGCCTTCAAGTGTAAAAGTTTCCATAAATCATTGATTTCTGATATTTAGGGAGAAAACTCACAGATTTAAGTATGAAGAATATTGTGAATTCAAAGTAAAGTAAATATGACAGATAATTTTATATGTAAACATTAATAAATCATGGTATTAGGTACTTGGTTAATAATAATTCTACATATTTCCAAAAAGATGAATTTGTTTTCTGTTGTTTTTCTGGGGTTAAATTGAGATCAACGATGGTTGAGTAAACCAAGTTAATATCCATATTGTACATGGTTCTTTTTGTTTTGTTTTGATTTGATTTTCGAGACAGGGTTTCTCTGTAGCTTTTGAAGCCTGTCCTGGAACTAGCTTTTGTAGACCAGGCTGGCCTCGAACTCACAGAAATCCACCTGCCTCTGCCTCCTGAGTGTTGGGATTAAAGGCGTGCGCCACCACTGCCCAGCTTTGTACATGGTTCCTACACTAAGTTGGAGGACTTAATAAAACGAAAGTTGAATACAACAGTGAATTATTTTTAAATATTTAAATATGTATATTTATATAAATACTTGTGCCACAAAACATGTGTGGAAACCAGAGGAATTCCTATAAATTTGATTCTCTTTCTCCACTACGCTCTTGAGATCCAAGTCAGGTAATCAAGCTTGCCAATAGGCACCCAAAACTTCCTTACTGGCAAAGCCATCCTGCTGTCACAGAATAATTAGTTCTAAAATTAAAATTAACACTTATAGTAGACCACATCTAGATTAACATTACAACACTTTTGACCATCTCATTTCATCCCTAAAAGTTTTAGATTTGTACATTTGTAATTAAATGAGCAAATTGTTTAAAGTAAAACTACCTCTCTTTATATACATACATATTTAGATGAATATGTAGATAGATACATAGATAGACAGACAGACAGATAGATAGATGATAGATAAGATAAGATAAGCTGTTGTTTGGCTCTGTTATCTAGAGAATTCTATCACAAGACAAAATATATTAGAAAATAATAATAAGGTCTAGTTTTCTATGTGGAGATTGTGTTTTCCTTTGGCGTGCATTAATTGTATGTGATACCAGGTAACAAAGGAAATATTTCATGTATGTATACATAGTATATTTTGAACATATTCCTCTTTGATGCCTTCACCATCCCTTTTCTCATCTCTCTCTCATCTGTTAGTCTCCTTTGTTCCCTGGCACTGTTCGAATATTTCCATGTGATTGTGATAATTTTATGTATCTATATTAAAATACTATATAAATAATTCAATAAGTTACTGGGAGAACAAACAAGGCAAATAACTGTCCAATGAAGAAAAACAATGAACACATGAAAATGTCATTATCTTTAGTCATAACTAACATGGGAAGCAAAATTACATTAGGATTCCATCTCACATCAATTAGAATGATTATCACCAAGAAAACAGCAAATACCAGCAAGGATTCAAGAAAAAAGAAACATTTTTACAGTCACTATGAAAATCAGCATAAGAGTACACCAACTAAAAATTGAACTTCTATAAGATCAAGCTTTACATGCTTGAAATATTCTAAGTCAACAAAACACATAGATAATTGTATATCAATGTTAATTGCAATATCATTCACAGTAGTCAAAATATCAGAATAACCTGATGTCCTTCAACAGATGAATGGATAAACAAATTGTGTTACCTTTTGGGCATATACCCATAAGATACTCAGTGATACTACAAAAGCATTTGTTCAACTATGTTCAGAGCAGCATTATTTGTAATAGCTAGAACCTGGAAACAACACAGATGCCCTTCAACCAAAGAATGAATAAAGAAAATGTGGCACATTTACACATTAGAGTATTACTCAGTGGAGAAAAAAAAAAACAATGACATTTTGAATTTTGCATTCAAATGGATGGAATTAGAAAACACTATCCTGAGTGAGGTAACACAAACCCAAAAAGATGAATATGGCATATACTCACTCATAAGTGGATACTAGCCATAAACAAAGGACATTGAGCCTATAGTTCATGATCCTAGAAAAGCTAAGTAATAAGGAGAACCCAAAGAAAAACATATAGATCTACCTGGAAATTTGAAAAAGACAAGATCACCTGATAAAATTGGAAGCATGGGGGTGAGGGGAGAAGGGAGGGTAGAAGGGTCAGAAAAGGAGAGAAGGGGAGGGTTGAGGAGAACTTGAGGGAATGGGAGATTCCTCAAGATGGAGGAAGCACAGAGATGAGAGCAAGGAAAGAGATAACTTGATTGAGGGAGCCATTGTAGGGTAAGCAGAAACCTGGCTCTAGAGAAATTCCCAGGAATTCACAAGGATGACCCCAGCTAAGACTTTAAGCAATAGAGAAGAGGGGCCCCAATCTTGACTTGCCCTGTAGTCAGGTTGATGAATATCTTAAATATCACCATAGAAACTTCATCCAGCAACTGATAGAAACAGAGGCAGAGACCTACATCGGTGTACTCAACTGAGTTCCCAAACTCCATCTGAAGAGTGGAAGGATTGAGAACATGAGCAAGGAGGTCAAGACCATGATGGGTTCACTCACTGAAACAGTTTGCCTGAGCTAATAGGAGTGCACCAACTCCAACCAGACTGGGACGGTACAAGCATATGACCAAACTAGTCCCTCTGAATGTGGTTGACTAGACTGAGTTTTCTGTCCTGCCCGGACCTGCAGTCATTCAGTCCCAAAGAAATCACACAGAGGTCTACATTAACTATAAACTGACTGGCCCATTAGCTCAGGCTTATTAACTCTTATAATTTATATTAGCCTGTTATTCTTATCTATGTTAGCCATGTGGCTTGGTACCTTTTTCAGCAAGGCAGTCACATCATGCTTGCTCTGTGGCTGGATGAAGACTACTGAAATGAGCTTTCCTCTTCCCAGAATTCTCCTGTTCTCATTAACCCGCTTCTACTTCCTGTCTAGTTGGCCCGCCTATACTTCCTGCCTGGCTACTGGCCAATCAACATTTTATTAAAATACAATTGACAGGGTACAAACCATTGTCCCATAGCACTCGCCCCTCCCCTTTTTTTTAAGGAAAAAGAACCCTGATTCTAATACCTTTGCTTAGCTTTTCTCCTGACCAGTATCCATAACAACTTGTAACCAACATTCTAAATAATGGAAAATATCCGTAGTCCATAGTTTGGGAATGTGGGTGCAGTTTTCCAGGCTACTTCCTGCTGGTTGGGGGTGCTGATAATCTTATGGGGACCTAAAGAAAATTTAGAGTTATGATCAAGTCCTGACTGGAGTATCCTGTGAGTCTTGATTATCTCAGGCAGCAGTCTTGAATCTGTTCTGGATGTAGAACTCAGACACCTGGGCCATCTGTTCCTACCAGAGAATACTCAGGTTGTCCTTTTTGATCAAACCTAATTCTCAGAATGAATCCAAAGCCTCTCATTCCCTGTGGAAACAAAAACAAAACCTCTTCTCCAAAGTAACATACCTTTCGACTTCAATTTTGAAGTCAAGGTATTTTCAAAATACTAATCTTGGATTAATTCAGCATCATTTAAAAACAAATATCTTTTAGCAGCTATTGCTCCTTCCTCAGCATTCACAAACTTCAAGGAGAAAATAATGACATACAGTATCCAGACTCTGTGTATTTTTCATCTTTATGTGGCATTATTTTAACCTCTATTTTGTTTATTTTTACTTTTAATTTTTGGCTTTCTGAGACAGGTTCTCTGTGTATCTTTGGCTGTCCTGGAACTCTCTCTTTAGACCAGGCTGTCCTTGAACTCACAGAGATCTACCTGCCTCTGTTTCCCAAGTGCTAGGATTAAAGGTGTGTGCCACCATGCCTTGAACTCACAGAGATCTGTCTGCCTCTGCATCCCAAATGTTGGGATTAATGGTATGTGCCACCATAGCCAATTACTCTATATTTTTTATTTTAAGGACTTTAACCTTTTTCTTTTTTCTCCCAAGCATACATATACTTTTAAACACACTGTAAACCATTTAGAGGTTTTCTTACTCTAAACCTATCTTTACTATATCTCGCTCTTTTTCTGACCACCTAACTTTTTAATTTGCTAAGCAATATAGAGAGGATTAACACCGTGGCTTTGATGGCTGGATCCAGCCCATTCCTCAGATTTCTGAGATTCCAGGCTCATGGCAGAGGTACTGGCCGGAACCATGTTTATTGCCACAACTCTACAGCATTTCATTGTCCTTGCCACCACCAAAAAGCATGCATTCAGCAACACCATTTAAGTGTTTTGTGGCAGGACCTCTTAAAAGAGCTGCAAGGTTTTGCAGCTAAAGCTGAGTAGGGAAGCCTCTCTTAAATGTGGATGCAGTTGGTCCCACATTGGGCACCAATTGTTGCAAAGAGAAGTGATGTAGGAGGGTCTTCTGTATTTGTGTGTTGCTTTCATTGGTTAAATAAAGATACTGCCTTGGCCTTTTGATACGGCAGCCCTTAAGTAAGCAGAGTAGACATAACAGAATGCTGGAGAGAACGGAAGTGTGGCAGACGTCATGCTTCTCTGGCCCAAGATGGACACTGGTTAGACTCAGGCCGGTAAGTCGCAACTCAAGTGGCGATACACATTAATGGAGATGGGTTAAAATAATATGTGAGAGTTAGCCAAAAGGGGCTGGAGATAACGGGCCAGGCAGTATTTCAATGGATACAGTTTCTGTGTAATTATTTTGGGCATAAGCTAACCAGGCACGGGGAATGCAGCACTCCCTCCTCCTTACTACAGAGAAGGTCCTGCTTATTTGTCCCAGCCACCTGTCTATCTTAGCCCCGAAATAACCACACAGAAACTGTATTAATTAAGTCACTGCTTATCCCATTAGCTCTAACCTCTTATTGGCTAACTCTTACATATTAGTTTAATCCATTTCTATTAATCTGTATATCACCATGATGTTGTGGCCTACCTGCAAAGTCTCAGCACATCTAACTCCAGCAGCTGGTCCATGGTGTCTCTCTGACTTTGCTTTCTTCCTCCCAGCCTAAGGATATGTTGCTTTGGAAAAGAAATTCTTATTTTGTTTTCACAGAAGATGAGAACCTGTCGATTCTTTCTAGATCAATATGGTATGAAAGACCATACCCACCTGAAAGGTTGCCGTGAACACCCCAAAAATACCCTTAGAAAATACTTTGCTCAATAAACAGCAGGAAGCAATATGGAGAGAAATAACTATGCCCATATTCTGAAATATTGTTTATAAATATTCTTTTATTTTAAAGGAGGATAGATACAGATATGAATAATTTGCTTTATTGGTTTATTGATACGAATTTAAGGTCAATTTTGATATATGTATATGTATTTCTGATCCTGATTAAGGTATTGTGATTGTGTAGCTCATTTAAAAATGTAATGTGTAATTAAGAAATATAGGTTAATAGAGGGTCATTTTTAATCGCCAAGCTTATAGTCATGTTAGTTAGATTTTCTAGATATATTCTAGAGATATATTTCTATTAGATAGGTATTCTTCAAATCTTTCAGAGACCTTCAGAATATGACATTTAAAATGTTTTAATAACTTAGGACTTTTCATGATGGTGAGACACGTCTGCTCCTGGCAGCAGCAATTACTTCAAGAGGAAGATGGGCATCGAAGAGGCTCCTTAGACATTTGGAAAAGAAACTGCTCTTGCCTGGACTGCTTCATGGGACATGCCAGTGAGATGAATATTGGACTTGCCTAAAGATGAGATGGTCCTTTGGGGTTCCTGCTACATGAAAGAGTCTGTGAAACATTTTGCATGACACAAAAGAAAGTGACTGAACTGTCTTTGAAATTCCCTGCTTCGAAGGTGGGAGAAGATGAGTTAGGAAGTTAGGACTGTGAGGGGCTGGTCCACCTACTGAGACAGTGTGCCTGAACTAATGGGAGCACACCAATCCACCTGGCCTGGGACTGAATGAGCATATGATCAAACCAGACTCTCTGAATGTGGCGGCGAAAGTTGGCAGATGGAGAACCCACAAACAATGACACCAGGACCTAT
>PVIU01022716.1:0-28813 GCA_004026605.1 Ondatra zibethicus | reverse complement strand
AATGCACTCCTTCCTAGGCCAGGAGGGATGGGGGTGGGCCTTGGACTTCCAACAGGGCAGGGCACCATGCCCTCTTTCAAGGAAGAAGGGGGAGGGAGGAGGGGTGGGGGGTAGTGGGAGGGGACCGGGAGAAGGGGAAGAAAGGAAAAAAAATTTTTTTTTTATCTTTAATTATGTTCTTGAATGGAAAAAATAAAACGAAACAATGTATGGAAAAAAAAGAAATTCAGTCTCAATATCCCATCTATTATAATTTCAGTAGCATTCTTATAAAAATAGCAAAATATTATATATTTTATATGGAA
This sequence comes from Ondatra zibethicus, assembly GCA_004026605.1. NCBI lineage: Eukaryota > Metazoa > Chordata > Mammalia > Rodentia > Cricetidae > Ondatra > Ondatra zibethicus. The sequence continues at coordinate 28,508 of PVIU01022716.1, read as the reverse complement.
GCTTCAAATGTGTCAATAGTCAATGAAACCTAGAGTTACAAAAAGACCATACCTGAAAAGTCTTGGTAGCACATGAGTCATCTTATCACTTATCTGTAGATCCAGGAGGAACATGAGCTTGCATCCTACCCTGGCCTACATTACAAGATGCTTTCAACGAATGTGGATGAGTAGGGAAATATTTCTCTTGTGAAACTGTATTTCAATTCTACAAATTTATACTAGTGGTGTATAACTATAATGCAAGCACTCAAGAGGGGTGAGGAAGGATGCTTGCCAACTGAAACATGAACGTGATATTCACCATAACTGATAATCAGAGACAAGTAAATCACTGCCAAGATGAGGTAATACCCACACCTATTAAAATTCCTGTGATCAACAAGATGTATTTTGGTTAATATATTATATATGAAGAAACAATTTTCTTCTTCACTTGGAATGTAAATTAGTATGAACAATATGAAAATAGTATTGAGATTCTTCAAAAATAAGAATATACTTGTCATAATATCTAGAAATTGCAGTATTTGGTACATATGTACAGGGAATGAAAGCAGATGTTAAAGACACATTTGCACTCTGGTGTTCACTGATCCAGTATTCACAATAGTCAAGAAACAGAAAAATGAAAATGCTGATTGACAGTTGAATGAATAAAGAACATTGCATATGAGAAATTTTCTCTATATTTTAAGAAGAATAACATTATTGGAATATGGAAGAAATCGGACATCATGATGCTAAGGGAAATAAGCCAGACAAAAGATAAAAATACTAAATAATCTAATTTATATATGAAATCTAAAAATGTCAAAGAATCATTTGAGCAAAAATGTGAAAATTAGTTACATAATAAAGTATAGTACGGAAAGTGTTAATATATAGTTTTTCAGCTTTATACAAATGATTTCTGGAGACCTAAATTTAGTAAGGCTACTGTACATAACAATGAGTGTTGAGCACTGGAAATACAGTGTTAGACTATGTTCAGTGTGATTTTTATTATAATATTTCAACGTTTTAAGTCGAAGTACACTCACTAAATATGGATATTCTGAATAGTTTTATTTAGGGATAGAAAGATGATTTTCCTGGTCTAAACAATAGAGCATAATTTGATTAGTCACTATTTTATGGTTTGAGGCCTGAAACACTTCTTTATTAACAGCATATTTTACAGAGATTCTATACACAATAAAATTCTCTTTTATCACTATGAGCAAGTAACAGAAAAAAATTCTGTTTGTTAATGGGAATACGGTTTATTTCTTAGATAAAAACTCATAGTGTAGCCCTATTTTTTTTAAACCTACAATTCTCTTTACTTAGTCTCCCAAGTGATGAGACTATACATATGTGTCACAATGTCTAGGCAAACATGGAACTTTTTTTCACTTTTATTAATTCTTTGTGGATTTCACATCATGAATTCCATTCCCTCTTATCTCCTTGTCCCCTGGCATATGCCATTTCTAAGCAGCTGAAAAATATAAAATACTGACTTTCATTTTTAATTGTATGTTTTTTCTTTGAACTTATACACATCTTTTTTTTTTTCCACCAAGGTAGTTTATATTTCAGTTATATTCCAGGCCTCAAAGACTGTAATCAAGGGCAGCTGCCAAAGCTGATGATGTGAGGTCCATGTTCAAGGCCCACACCATGGAGAGAGAACTGACTCCTACAAGTTTTTCTCTGTCCTCCACATGCAGGCTGTGTGGCATAAAAATTTACACAATATGCACACATGCATACATAAATTAATAAAATTTTAATATTTTACAGATGTCATAATAACCAAGGATACCTTGTTTCTAGATAATTTCGTTAATGGCTTCTGAACTTATATACTTCTTAATATTGTTGTGCTAATATATACTGATAGCATATGAAGCAAATATGTTCATGTCTAAAAGAACTGTCTTTAAATAGTAACCAGACTAAGGAATTAATTCTGGCCAACTTAGTAATGTCATTACCTTATGGTTGTACAGGGCTTCACATGTACATATGTGTACCCGAACACTAAAAGTGATATGTTTTCAGTGTTAATGATTCAGTTATCAACTCCAGCCTCATTAAACATGGATAGCAGTAAAAATTTGTTAAAAGGGAAACCAAAAAAAATTATTATGGTGTTTCAGCTAAATAAGTTAATAAACATATACTTAATAGTATATACCCTGCCTGCATTGATTAATATAAAAAATGTTCAGGTGAAATAATTATGATAGCTTATGAGAAAATTTGAATTTATATGTACATGTATGTATTTATGGCAGAATTTATAGCAATCTATTAAAAGTAGTTATTCAGATATTGGAGATAAACTTTTAGATTTTCTTAAGTGATTTCACACATGTCCCATAAAACTTATCCATCATTTCCTCATTAAATATACAAAGAAATATGTAAAATGAAACAAGTGATTGAATAATAAGCATGCATATAATAATTTTATATGCATAAGTATGAACATACACATTTATACATGAATGAAAAACTGAAGAATATATGTACCTAATTTTAATAGTGATTTTTTGAAGGGGTACAATTGTGGTAGAAGTGTCATTATTCATCATCATCATTTATGCACTGACAATGCTTAAGTATGAAATAGTAGCCCATTTATGGCAGTTCTACAGTTATTCTTACCCTGGGCAGTCCTAGATGCTTGTGTTATTGTCCTCCCAAGGTTCCAGTCTTCCTTTATGCTATCTATCTAGCTATCCAGATAGCAAAGTGCATAAAGGCCCCAGGAGTGGATAACATCACAGTGGAGGAGCTGGAGGAGACTACAATAGGCTCAGGGTCCAAGGTGCTTCTCAGACACTTCAAAGAAATTTGGGAACATGAAGTGATTCCCACAGAATGGAAGCACTCAGTCATAATTCCCATGCAAAAGAAGGACAAGTTGGTTTGCTTAAATTACAGGGGCATTAGGTTGTTCTCCTGGTAGCTGCCTCCTTGATGGTGAGACTGGAAAGGACGAGCTGCGTCCACTGGAAACCTGAGGGAATTTAATACCTAGGTGGGAAGAGGTCCAGCTGGTCAGCTAGAGGATACAACACAAAGAGGAAGAGACCTGGTTAGTAATCTTCATCAACTCAGATCATGAAACCCAATATGGTATATGAAAATAAATGTGATGCTGCTTGAATATTTTACAAGCAACTTGCACTTCATATTGATTTGCATGTGAAGATCTCAGCTATTACATAGATTTTGTTTCATTATAATATACTATTCCCTGAATGATGACAACACTCATTTCATGTTTTTAGAAGTATGATGATCTCATATTTTAATCTTAGGGTTAGGGTCAGGGTTTTTGATATATATATGAGAGAAAGTGAATTTATTGGAATGACTTACAGGACACAGTCCTGCTAATCCAGCAATGACTAGCCTTAAATAAAAAGCACAATAATAAAATACTTGTTCAGTTCCACAAGGCTGGGTGTCTCAATAGGTCTTCTGTTTATGTTGCACTCCCAAATAATGTAGGCTCCAATGCCAGTGAATGAATGGATGTACTAGCAAGACAAAGGAAAGCAGGCAAAAAGCAAAATATTCTTCCTTCCATGTTCTTAAATAGCCTTCCAGCAGAAAGCATGGCCCCAAATAAAGGGCCGTCTTCCTGTCTCACAATGTGAATCAAATGTGTCTCTTCCTGCTTCAATGGTCCAGACTAGAAGTGGATTCACACATTTCAAACCAAGAAGAAAATCTCTCACAGGTGTGTGTTCTATTTTTGGATGGTAGTTCATTGCAGAAATACTAAAATTAACAACCAAGAATAGCCATCACAGATGCTTCTTTCTTCTTTGTCAAAAAAGGTTAAATAATGCAAATTAGAGCTATTATTAGTCATTTTCCCTGAAGTCTGCAGAAGACTTGACTATAAAACTAAGTCAAAAGTGGTAAATAAAAATGTAGTATAAAACAACAAAAACAAAAACAGAGACTGATAGTGTTGACACACGCCTTTAATCCCAGCACTAAGGAGGAGAAGACAGAAACATCTCTGTGAGTATGATTCCAGTCTGTTCTACAGAGTGACCAGGACAGGCAGAGCTATTCCAGAAAGAAATCGTGTGTTGAACATGACAAAACTAGCACAACTATTTTCTAAATATTCAGTCCCAGTTATTTCACTTTAATTCATTGTTATTGGAGTTTTTGCTTTTAATGTTACTGGAACTGAGTTCTTTAATGTTACTAAAACTATTTTGATGTTTTATTTTTTTAAATAAGTTTTAATTGAAATAGAATTACACCATTGCCCCCTTCCATTTCCTCCCTCAAACTCCTCCTAGGTACCATCCCCAACCCCTCCCATGACTTTTAACTTTCAAGTTGGTAGCCTCCTTTTCATTATTATTGATACACACAGAGATATGTAAATGCAATTCGCTCAGTCTGTTTTTGTTGTTTATGTGTATGTGGTTTGAGGACATCCAATATGCAATGAACAAACAATAAGGGCATTCATCCTTGGGTGAAACTAATTCCCCTGCTCCCAGTAGTCATTAGTTGCCTATGTCTCTTTGTGAAGAGGTGAGACCCTGTGAAATATTCCCCATTTCATGTTAGCATGTCCTTGATATTGCTATTGTTCTGATCTTGTTTATGCAGAGTCTGTTTCATCACAGACTTCTTGTTACTCCTGGTTTTACAGCCTTTCCATCTGTTCTTAAGCCATGTTCCCTAAGCAATAAATGCATGAGCTTTGATCTAGATGTATCTATTGGGATGGGGCTCCCCCACAAACCACTGATCTTTGCAGTTTGCTTTTCTGTGAAGGTCCCTATTTTTTCTTATAAAGAAAGATTTCTTTGATGAAGGTTTTAGATATTCTTAACTGTGGATATTAAAGTGTCTTACCCATCTGTGACTTCTATGATTCATGACAAGGACCAACATGGTAAGATATACATAAAGGTGCAATAAGTACCATTCACATGTTGATGTTAACCAAAGGATGTCTAATTGATATTAAAGTCTACTCAGCAGTAGGTAAATCATGCCTAAAACTGAATCCCTAGTCAAATTCCCAGTGATATGAGGTCATAAACATTACACAATAATCTATAATTGCTACTTTGCTAAACCTGAATAATTCCTCTAAATATTATTGTACACACAGATACTGTTGTAATTTTAAAAAATTATACATGTGTTCTTATTTGTCTAATTTTGCTCCCTCCCTCCAACTCCTTCAATGTTCTATGCAACTCTTGCTTAAATTCATGGCCTATTTACCATTCATATACATGTGAATAAACATATAAATAAAAGCCTACTGAGTTCATTTCAGGTTGTTCATGTTTTTAGAGTTTGCCACTTGGTATTGGGTACAAATTAGGTGACTTCCCCCTGAAAAATACTGATTCTTCCTCTCTCAGCAATCATTAGTTACTTTCAATTATTCATCTAGAGGTGCAGTCTTATGAAAAATCTCCCAATCCATGTTAAAACCTGAGAGAGTTTGAAAAGGAATTCTAGGCATAAAAATACAGAGTTTAACACAGCTTCTTGCTGTTTGCTGGAAGTGTGCCACAGATCCTTTAAGAAAGGTTTTCCTGATTCAGCAGTAATAGAAAAGCCTTGGTTTTGAGATGCCAGGTTTCTGGGCCATCTCTGACTCTTTCAGGCAGGAGGTCCAGCTACAAAGCATTTGGATGGGGTTTATGTGCAGACTGCTGCAGCTTGCTTAATGGCAACATGGACTGCCTCTGTGTGCCTGAGAATGGGGCTGTGTGCATGGCTCTCAGAGGCACAATTGGTTACTCCATGCTGGACTGGGCGGGTAATTGTAAGTACCGTATATACCAGAGTAATGGTGCAGCTTAAATTTTAAGAAGCCCTTAGCATTTTAAAAAGCATTCCTGGATAGTAAAGAATTATAGATATGCAATAAAACAAATCAAGATGAGTCATAATGTTAGATAAATGTATGTAGGCGTTGAAGAGAGATAAAAAGATTATAGAGAATCATAAAATATAAAGTCTTTAAAGAGACAGAGTACAGATAGTCATAGATTAAAAGGAATGAAGATAAATAAGCCACATAAATATAAAAAATTCACAGAGAATCTGGATTATGTATATTATTGTGTTATCTTTGAATTTTTTGACTGTGAATGAGCTAAGTACAGAGAGACATTTCATTATATGGGCTGCTAAGCTAAATAAGCATGTATATTATAAAGGTATCATAACTTCCAAATTTGGGTCTAAGGATATGTTGCTTTGGAAAAGAGGTTCTCCTCTTTTTTCCACAGAGGATGAGAACCTATGTATTGCTTCCAACCTGGTGTGGTTTGATAGACGAATACCCCCCCCACCAAAGGTTGCCATAAACACCCCCAAAAATTACTATGTCCAACAATCAGCAGGAAGCAGAATGGAAAAAAACTACACCCATATTCCCAAATATTGTCTATAAATGTTTGTTTACATTTAAAGGGGGATATGATATATATATATATATATATATGAATAATTTGCATTGGTATGGATCTTAGTTTATTGATACAAATTTAAGGACAATTTTGTTAAGGTATTGTGTTTGTGCAGCTCATTAAAAATGTAATGTAATAGATAGTCATCTATAATAGTCAAGTTTGTAATCCTGTTTCTTAGGTTTTCTAGATGTATATTTCAATTAGATAGATATTCTTCAAATCTTTCAGAGACCTTCAGAATATAGCATTTATAAGTTTTAATAACTTAGGACTTTACATGACAATGAGACACATCTGCTACTGGCAGCACAAGCTACTTAAAGAGAAAGATGTGCAACAAAGAGGTTCCTTATGGAGTTGATTAGCCATTTGGGCAAGAAACTGCTCTTGCCTGGGTTGCTAGATAAACTGGACATGCAGGACCCACAAAGAAATGACTGCTAAACTTGCCAAAAGGTGAGGCAATCTTTTGGTGTTCCTGCTTCATGAGTTTTCTAGACATTCTGTAGGACACAGAAATAAATAACTAACAAACTGCCAATATAGGCAGAACTGTATTTGAAATTTCCTGCTTCATGAAAAAATCTGCTGGATACTATGGACCTGTAGGCTGAAGATGAATGCCCCAAAGGTACTGAGGAACTTTGAGTGACTGTCCAGATAGTGAGATGTCTCTGTCATTCCTAGAGTTTTGGAGGTTTCTTACAATGCACTCTCTGTTTATTTAGGTAATATTGTATCCTTCTGGAGTCTTTGATGGAGCTGAAGAATTGATAATTATAGTTTTCCTTAGTTATGATAAAATACAAAATTGATATAAATATTGTAACTGTAATTATTGCTTGATACCTGTTTTGTTATATGTAATTTTAGTATGTTAAATATAGAACCTTCCTTTTTATTAAAAAGAAAAGGGGAGGTGATGTGGGATTTATCTCTGTGTACTGTAATTATCGTTAATGAATAAAGAAACTGCTTTGGACCTATAGGAAGACAGAACTTAGCTAGGCAGGAAAAACTAAGCTAAATGCTCGCAGAAAGAAGGGCAGAGTCAGAGAGATGACATGGAGCTGCTGCCAGAATCAGATATGCTGAAACTTTGCTGGTAATCCACTGCCATGTGGCGATACACAGATTGATGGAGATGGGTTAAATTAATATGTAAGAGTTAGCCAATAACAAGGTAGAGCTAATGGGCCAAGCAGTGATTTAATTCATATAGTTCTGTGTGGTTATTTTGGTTCAGGGTGGCTGGGACAAACAAGCCGCCTCCTCCAACAGTTAGCATTACACCTGGTGTTATTTTTGTGTTGAGCAGGTTAGTTGACCAAATTATCACCAATTTTTAAAGGGCTAAGGAATTGTTGGGTCTGAAATTAGAATATGTTTTTGTTACTATTTTATAGCCTAAAGTTGACTATGATGATTAGCTATAGATAATAATCATGGAATATGCTATTAGTTATTTTTTGTGTTCTACAGAAGATTTTTAAAGTACATTTCTTAATCCATTTTATTTTTATATAATTTAAATATAATTTATTATAATTATATATTATATATAATTATTTATTATAATTATGTTAATTACATATAATTTATTATTTGTTATTCTGAATTTTTCTGCACAATTATCTGAGGTGCTTCACAGTACAGTATTATGCTAGCAAATAAAGGTCATAACAAACTTTGATTTTAAAATAATTATTGAGTCCAAAATTTTCAGATACTAATTTCTTCATTTGGCAGTGAATAGCATATAAAACAAATTTAGAAATGGTTAGCAATAGTCAAATATGAATTGAACAGCTTTAATGCAATGAGAAAATATATCATTTACAATACCTGTTTTTAATTTTTAGTTATATAATTAACAAAACTTACATTACTAGTAATTGATTCATCATCATGTTCATTTTTTTAATTTAAATTTGAATCTCATATGTTAGCTTTCATTAGTAATTTTGGTCTATGTGGAACATGTGGCCTCCTAACATTCCAGTCAAGAAATAGTTCCCTATATATTATCAGGAATGTTTAACATGTTTCAATTCATTTTGTATGAGAATATTTTCAAAATAGTTTATTTTTATTATATTTCTTTCATTTTATATTTTCAAATTAAAATATAATTAATCACATCCCTCCAATTTTTCTACTTCACATTTTTCTGGTTCATTCACTCTAAAATTCATCGGCACTTTTTCCTTCATCATACATACATATATACTATGGATTTCATTTAGTGGTGTTTCTCCAAATAAAATTTCAGGGTATATTATTTTTTGTGAGATTATCAATTAAGGGGCTTTTCTCTTGGGAAAACTAATTCTTCCTCTCTTAAGCCATCTTTAGTGGTCTATATTACTTTGTCTAGAAGTAGGGCCTCATGAGATTATTTTTCCTTTCCATATTACCATGTTTATTAGACTTTTCATCTATATTGTTGAGTTTTCAAGGGTATAGCTTCCCTGATATTCCCAGGACACTACCTTTGGCTCTTAAATGCTTTCTAACTCTTCTTCCAGGTGGTCCCTGAGATATAGTTGTATATATATCATAGAGGTATCAGTTGGGGTCAGGAACTTTCATAGTCAGTTTTTCTCTGGATTTTGGTCAGTTGTTTTTCCTATAATGGAATCTTTCTTTTGCAAAGAAATGTTTTTATGTTGAGAGAGTGACCACTACATTTACAGAATGCAATAAGGAATTATTCCAGAAAAGTAAAGTAGTGTTTGTCATTTCTACTCCAAAATTCATGATGTCACTAATCCCAAGTGGCTCCCTAGGTTTCTACTACCAGGCACAATTTCCCCCTTGTTAATGGAGCATTAAGCCCATTAAGAGATCTGGTGGTTACTTCTGAGATATCAGTGCCACTATTGCACCTTTTGGGAATATCATAACATGGGGCTCATTGTGGTTCATAGTCATTGTACCTGTGTAAGATTAATTAAGCTTTTCTTCCATAGCTGTTTGCATAAATCTTTCTTGTACTATAAGAGCTAGTACTCAACAAGGAATCTTTTGGTTCAGGTCAAACTAAGTAGGTTGGAATCAAAGGAAAGAGCAATTGGATTCCACTGATCAACATCTCAAAGGTATGTTTCTCATGCCTGATACTATAAGTTTTAGTAGATAGTCTATGACTTTTGGGGAAAAACATTGTCATCTTAAGTTGAAGAACTTCATTCAAGTATTTATATAAGTATACTTATATATGCAATCACATTATGAGTAATTTAGACATCTGTAATACAATCTAGTTCCTCAGTTTTCTCCAAATATTAGTGTTATTTGTATGTCATACTTCCTGTTCTCTCTGTACTAACTTCTCTAATCCACCCCTAATTAAATGCTCCCATCATTTTCTCCTTCCCTGCTTTGCATAATCTATATTCTACTAGTCCATTCTCTAGAAATGCCAGAAGTGTCTAATTTTATTTTCCTGATTTCTGCATTCACTTCAGGTTATGTACTCACATCTAAAGATTTGGAGTTAGGAGCTTCAGCTGAGAGAAAACTACTAATATTTATTTTTCTGTGTCTAAGAATACTTTATATTTTCACAAATTTCATGATTTCATTTTTCTTTAAAGCTTAATGCTAACTCATTTTGTATATTACCACATTGCAATTATACATTCATTAGTTTGAAGACAGTTGGGTTGTTAAATTTACTGGCTATTGTGATCAGAACTTCAATAAACACGCCAGAGCAAGTATGTGTGAAGTTGGCTATCAAATCTTTCCAGCATATGCCAAAGAATTGTAGAGCTGGATCATACAGTGAACTTAGTTTTAGCTTTCTGAGAATTAAACACATTGATTCCCAGAGTGGATGGACTAGTTTTGCAGTTTCACCAAAAGTTAGTGATGGTTGTTATTTCCTTAAATCCTCTCTAGCATTTGGTGTCAGTTTTTGTTGTGGTAGTTACTGGTCCATCTAATTTTGACTGAGTCTTTTTTGTTTTTGAAATCACAGAGCTGCTTTGATTACATTAACGTAATTAAAGCCGCAAAACAATCCCATCCAGTTTGGATTAAAAGGGGCTATTTATTGAAGGGGAAAAAAACTTAAAGAACACCGTCCTACACCACAGTCCTCTCCTCACAAACAGGAAACAGAGAGTCTAGCAGTCTGAAAGGGAGCCGGAAGCAAGAGAGAGCGAGAGGAGGGCTGCCTCCGCTTTTTAAAATGAAAAAGATCACACCCCAGTGGTCTGGTATCTTAAAGGCTGAAGGAGCGGAAAGAGCTCCCGCAGCAGGTAATTTATAGGGAAGATGAACCCTTCTAGATATATTTTTTAGGCATCTTTATTTCTTCTTTTGGTAACTCTCTGTTCAGATCAATAGCCCATTTTAAAGTGCATCATTTGAATTCTTGACATTTTGAGCTGCTCATGTATGGAAGGATGCTTAAAAAATGTGGAAGGATGCTTAAAAGAAATTCCACACTAGCTCAAAATTGAGAAATAGATGGGCTTTTATTTAGGGGTAAACTCACAAATCAGAATCCTTTGCTTGATTGGAGAACAGAAGCCGACTCCAGCAACCAGAAAGAACAGCTAGATAAGAGGCCGGACTCAAGCTCTATATCAGCATATATAGTATAAGAGGCCACGCCCCAGTGGGTGGGAAACCACTGGCTGAAAGACTTCCTATAGCAGCTCATGTATTCCATGTATTCTGAATATTAACCCTCTCCCACTATATTGGATTCATCTTCACTCATCTGAGCTTTAATTTAGTTATACAGAAACTTTATAGTGTTATGAAGTACTTCTTGTCATTTTTTGGTCTTAATTATTGGGAACACTGAGTTTTTTTTAAGTGAGCACTCAAATGCTAGTCATTGCTCTTAAACCAAATTATAATGCTCTGAAATATATATATATGTATATATATAGTAAATTATATTAAGTATTATGCTAAGAAGTTTTACATTTACGTATTTGGTGCTAGAATGATTTTACTCTTTAAATAGAAAAGATTGTACTTTAATGCCTCGTATAAATGCAAATATTAAAACATTTTCTTCAACAGTTAGTTCATCATTGGATTTTGTAGTTACAATGATTACATCTGAAGTGTGTGAATGTTTATCACCTATATTATAACTCATACTGATATGAACGTATTTCAATAATTTGTCAGTATATTCATGATTCACATAATGATATACTGGAAAATCATTGATAAAAATCAATCATTTTTAAAAGGTTAACAAATAAAGTAATGAACCATAAAAGTTGAAATAATTTGGCTATTGCTAGTTGCATAAAAATTGCATTACCTGTCAAATTTGAGCAACAGTTATTAGGGATGCATGTGAAATTATATTCTGTTAAATAAGTATGATATGGACTCATGAAATATTTTTATGTTCCATGAGTACTTAACTATGTTATTAAAAGCCCTTGGGATATTTGTATTGTTGATGTTATTGGATAATGATGTTAAATTTCTTCAAATTTCCCTGATATATCATATTCATATTGTTAAGATATCTTTTATGACAATTAAGTTACAGCATACTTTATATAATTTTGACTCATATTATAAAATGCAGTGATTTATAGATCATTTAAAGAATTGTTACAAATAATAACAATCTGTTGTTTCAATCTGTAAAATATATCATCATCACTATTTTCAATACTGGATGTATGTTACTCACAACTTATTTACATTCTGTTTCTATTTACTTACCATTACTGGATGTTTTATAGTAATAGAACTACACAGAACATAGGCTCTTCATCATCTGACAGTTTTAGTTAGCGTAAGGTTTGTGATGCTAATCTGTCTTTAATAAAATAATTACTATGTTCCATTCAAATACTTGAAAGTATTTAATACATTCAGTATAATCCTAAAGTTGATAGTCATACTCGTTTTTATCATTTTAAAATATTTTTTTTAATTTTAAAATAAAATGATTAATGTTGCTGTTGTCATTCATGTATAATTATTTGTGTTGAAACATGTTTTCTGTTCTTGTGGTTAAATTTCTAAGACTGAAATTACTGTGATGAATATATATTTGGATTTATCATAAAAATTTCCCAACTATTTTTTCACAATAACTCTGCAAACTTTTAGGATCTCTATCAGGGTATCACAGAACTAGTTTTATCATATCACACCATTTAAAAAGCATCATAGTTTTAGCTGATGAATAATGGAATCTTATTGTGGATTTGATTTTCATTTGCATAGTAACCAATTACCCTAAGTAGTTTTATATGTGTTTAGTAAAATGTCCATCCTGTCCATTACTCATTATTATTAATAATAATAATAAAATAATAACAACATTATATTGAAATCAACCTTAATATATTTTATTATTTTAAGTTATCAGATACATCACTAATTAATATTTTCTGCAGTCTTGACCTTGTGGATTTCCCTTCTTTTATATTTTAATGGGAAAGATGCTTTACTCTTGAAAGTCTAATTTTCAGAGAAGCTTCTTAAAGCAAAGGACACAGTCAATAGGACAAAAAGGCAGCCTACTAAATGGGAAAAAAAGATCTTCATACACACATCAGATAAAGGACTGATCACCAAAATATATAAAAAGCTCTAGAAATTAGACATCAAAATTCTAAATAACCCAATTTAAAAATGTGGTACAGAACTAAACAGAATTTTCAACAGAAGAATCTCAAATGGCCAAAGGAAATTAAGCAAATGTTAAACATCCTTAGCCATCAAAGAAATGCAAATCAAAACAACACTGAGATACCATCTTACACCTGTCAGAATGGCTAAGATGGAAAAACACCAATAATAGCTTATGCTGGAGAGAATGTAGAGTAAGGGGAACACTCATCCATTGCTGGTGGGAATGCAAACTTGTACAACCACTTTGAAAATCAGTATGCTGGTTTCTCAGAAAATTAGGAATCAACCTACCTCAGGTCAGCAATACCACTCTTGGGCATATACCCAAAAATGCTCAATCATACTACAAAGGCATTTGTTCAACTATGTTCATAGCACCATTATTTGTAATAGGCAGAACCTGAGAAAAAAACTAGATGCCCCTCAACTGAAGAATAGATAAACAAAATATGGCACATTTACACATTAGAGTACTTCTCAGCTGTAAAAAATAATGATATTTTGAATTTTGCATGCAAATGAATGGAATTAGAAACCACTATCCTGAGTGAGATAATCCGGATTCAAAAAGATGAATATGGTATATACTCACCCATGAGTGGATACTATCTATAAACAAAGGATATTAAGCCTATAGTTAATGATCCTAGACAAGCTAAGTAATAAGGTGAACCCTAAGAAAAACATATACAGATCCACCTGTAAAGTCAAAACAGATAAGATTGCTTGGTAAAATTGGCAGCATGGGGGTGGGAGAGAAACAAGGGAGGAAGGGGAAGAGGAGGGGAGAAGGACAAGGGTGAGGAGAACTTGAGGTACTAGCATAGTCAAGAAGGAGGAAGGACAGAGATGAGAACAAGGAGAGATATCTTGATTGAGGGAGCCATTATAGGGTTACCAAGAAACTTGGCTCTAAAGAAATTCCCAAGGACCCACAAAGTTGACTCCAGCTAAAACCCTAAGTAATACAGGAGAGGGTGACCAATCTTGCCTTGCCCTGTAGTCAGATTGATGAATATCTTTAATGTCACCATGGAACCTTCATCCAGCAACTGGTGAAGGCAGAAGCAGAGACCCACATCGGAGCACTGGACTAAGCTCCCACAGTCCAGTTAAGAGTGGAAGTAATGAGAATATGAACAAGGAGGTCAAGATCATGATGGGTCCACCCACTGAAACAGTCTACTGGAGCTAATGGGAGCTCATCAACTCCAGCAGGACTGGGAAGGAGCAAGAATAGAACCAAACTAGTCCCTCTGATTGTGGTTGACAGTTGCATGGCTGGGGCAGACTGAGGGACCCCTGGCAGTGGCACCAGGATTTATCCCTACTGCGTATACTGGCTTTAAGGGAACCCATTCTTTTTGAATGGATACCTTGCTCAGCCTAGATATAGTAGGGAGGGCCTTGGACCTTTCCCCAAGCAATGTGCCTTACCCACTATGAGAATTGGATGGGAGTGGGTTGGAAGGGTATGTGGAGGTAATGGGAGGAGGAGAGGGAGTGGGAACTTGGATTGGTATGTATAATGAAAAAATATAGTTTGTTTTCTATTTTTAATGAGCAAATAAATAAATAAATAAATAAATAAATAAATAAATAAATAAATAAATGGGAAAAACGAAAGTCTAATTGTTAAATCACCTTTCCCTTGTTGTTTGGTTCTTAGAATCAGATTTTACCAATCTTAAATAAACTTAAAGTCATAAATATGTGTTTGTTTTTCCTGAATTAATTTTATGTGAGTTTCTTATTTTTGAAATTTTATTATCTTTTGCTTAAATTTTTTCATACAAAATATTTTGATCATGTTCTCTCTCCTACTCCTCCAAATTTTCCCATCCCCCTACTCATTCAACTTCATGTTCTCTTTTTCTTTTCCTCTCTTGGTTTGGTTTGGTATTTTTTGTCCCTTGGCGTTTTGTTCTGTATCTGTTTATTCATTTGTATTTCACATTTTGAATCAAAAATTTCCATAACAAATTATTTCTTCAGATTAATTTCTTTAGACATTGACATCCAATTGTCTCAGCATTACTTGCTAAATATAGTTCCCATTCCCATTTAAGTTGATTGATCAGAGTCTTTGAAGAAATTGTTTGACAGAAAATGTGATAGATTCCTTTATCGACATGTATTGATACCACTGTGTTATAGCATCTTAACATATATAGTATTACAGAATGCTTTGAAAGGAATCAGTGTGTATTTGCTGAATTTCTTAATTGTCAAGACTATTGAACAATTTGTATCCCTTGTGATTTTTTATGAGCACTATCACCAACCCTTAATTTTCCATAATTACTAGATCAAGGATTATTTTGAACATATACCTGAATATAAGGACATTAACTAAGTAGAAAAAACACTCAAGAAATAAGGCATGACCTACTAAAGCTTTCTTAAATTGTTCATGTTTTTTCTATAAACTAATTTTTTATAGGTTGTCTGTGTCCATCTAATCTGTCACAGAAAACAATACAATATATTTAGCTATTTCACAGTACTTAGGGTTAATACCCCCCCAGATAAAGAAACCAGCAATATGGGGTATAACTCATAGATGACTGTTACTTGGTCTTGTATAAGACAGAGACTAATGGTTTCTCTGTGGACTCTATTATGATTCCATTCACCCTACACTCACAATTTATGTATTAAAGATCCTGCTTCATTATACCACACTATTAGAGGATATAAATAAAATCTATATTTCATTTCTCCTTTTCTTTCTCTGTCTCTCTGTCTCCCGCCATCCATTGGTCCTTCTCACCACTCTTCCTTCATTCTTTCCTCTCTCTCTTTCTCCCTTCTCCCTCTCTCCATCCCTCCCTCCCTCCTTCTCTCTCTCTCTCTCTCTCTTTATTTATTTATTTCTTACAGTATCTCTTTATTATGTAGTTTTGGTCATAGTGGAACTCACCATACAGACTAGGCTAGCCTTTAACTCTCAGAAATCTGCCAGCCTCAGCTTCCCTGTCTTGAAAGACCAAAAAAAAAAAAATTAAAAAATAAACTCAACTGAGTCAAGATATAATGTATAATACACAATCCTTTGTAATATCTTTTATGTGGCTAGAGATAGTTTATTGAATTTTGCTAATGAATTTGTGTTTATATTAATGATTAATTAAATTTATGAGTTAGCTATACACAGATTGATTCAGTTTTTCTGTTTCAGTTTGAATTCCTTTTGGCAATTTGAATATTCTTATGAAGTTATGTGTTTCGTGTGATTTTCCTGTTACTAGAATATAGTAGCTTATAGTCTACATATTTTTGTTGTTGTATGACCAGCTCTCATATATCTACATTTTTTCCTTAATCATCGGAAGTTTAGTATCACTCTCTTTTACTAGATAAATGTATGTCATTTTTATTGAGTACTTGGTGGTTTTAATTATGCTGATTCTCTGTTGTTTAAATTTCTGTTTTTTCTAATTAACAATGATCTCTTATTTCATTCTCTTTTTTCTCTTTTTCCCACAGATTAAGACGGACATTTATTTAGTTGAAAGCATTCATCTTTATAAATAATTATATTTGTAGCTGTAACTTGCTCTTAGCACTATTTTGGTACCTATCATAAATTCTTATATGCTCCAGCTTATTTTTTATTTTTCTTTCAGTACTAAGTATTCAATGAACCATAGGCTTTATCATTGCTTGGCAAATTGTCTAATACAGAGATACTGTCCTGTTTTTGTCAGTTTCATCCATAACAGAGTTATCAGGGAAGAGCAGACCATAATAAAAATATCTCCATAATACTGACCTGTACACAAACCTCTGGGTCATCATTTTATTTAGTGATTGAACTGAGAGAGTCCCTGCTATTTTGGGTCGTGCCACTCCGGGGTAAATTGTTCTGAGTGCTATAAGAAAGCAGCCTGAGCAAATCATTGGTGAACAAGACAATAAGAAACACATGGCCTCTGTTTCAGTTCATGCTTCCAGGTTCCTGTTTGCAGTTCCTGCCATGACATCCTTCAGTGATGTACTATTACCCTTTAAGCCAAATAAAATCTTTTCTTCTCCAGTTGCTTTTAGCCATGGTGTTTTATTACAGGCTTTTAGCCACAGTGTTTTATTACAGCGATAGAAACCTAAGAAAGATGGCTTAATATTAATATTCTTAATATTAAGAATATTTATCTTTTCTTTTTAGTAAAAATTGGCCAGGAATTACTTGAACTTACAATCCTCTTTCCACACCCATTTGAGTAGCAAGTGCTTGTTCTGTATCACCACACCTGACTTTTTGTTTGATTTTTATTTAGCACAAAGTTATCCCTGATATCACTTTAAATTTCTTCATTGGTCTATTTATTAACTAGAATTACTAAAACTACAAATACATGTGACTCTACCAAGTTACATTTAGTGATTTAATTCTAAATCACTTCACACTGCTATTTGATTTATCTTTTTATTAACAGTATACTTTCAATACTTTTAAATTTATAGAAACAATTGTATAACTGATTATGAGAAGTATTCTAAAATTGTCATATGTATTCTGGTGAAGAATATATACTCTTCTGTTCTTTGGTAGTGTTAAGTTCTTATATCACATTATTAAGTTTCTGGTAACATTGCTGATTTTCTGTCTACTTCTCTCATTCATGAAGGAGAGTTGTACACAGTTGTCTCCAAATTTGACTGCTGAATTACTTATTTAACTTCTGAAATTACTTGTAACATTTCCTTTCTGCTTCAGAGACTTGTTGTTATGAAGTTGCATGGGGACAATGAGTTGGAGAATTAATTGGAAAGAGAAGATGAATAGAGGATTAAAGGAAGGAATATGGAGAAGGACAAGTAATTTGAAGGTCCATATAGAAACCTGCTGCTCTGGTAGTTTAGTACAATATAAACATATTTAAGGAAAGGAATATGATAAGGTCACCAAATAATGGGGAAGACATCATCCCAACTAGACATCTTATGCCAACAGGTAAAAACTGCAGTGCAAGGAATGAGTTACATTTAGTTGAGTCATTGGCCAAATGCACCCTTCTAAGCTCCCAAATATCTCAGGAAGTTGTAAAGAACATTGGTTGGACTTCCCACACTGATGGTAAGGTATAGTTCTGAAGACAATACATATCTCATATGTCTTATACATTGTTCTACTTTTGCAACAAAATAACTTAACCAAAGCAACACTTTAAATAGAAAGCATTTAATTGGGGGCTTGATTATAGTTTCAGGGGTGTAGTCCACTATCATCAGAGTGGGGAGCATGCTGGCATACAGGCAAGTGCTGGAGTAGTTGCTGATAGGTAAATGCTGATTCACAGGCAGAGCAATAGAGAACTAGACCTGTCAGGGGTCTTTGGATCCTGAAAGCCCACCTCTGCTGACAGGCTTCTTCAAATAAGGGAACACATACTCCAGGAAGCCACCCATAACCCAACAAGGCCCCACTATCTAATCATTCTCAAATAGTGCCATTCCCTGATGGATAAATATTCAAATATATGAGCTGATAGGGGTAATTCTTATTCAATACATCACATTATCAAATATAGAGAAATAGAGTTGGTGCCTAACTAGAGAATTCACCCCTACTGACTAGATTGTAGTCACTCCTAACTAGAGAATCCACCCTACTGACTGAAAAGTATTCTATATGCTGCTAGAGGAGAAAGGTAACCATCAACCCAGCTACAAATCCTGTGATCTACAACAGTCACCAGCCTCTATGATATACTGGTGTAGTAGTGGCACAAACATTGTGCAAGTGACCAACAACTCTCTGGGTATAAATCCCACTCTATGAGTTGTAAACCATGCTTGACTCTGCTAGGTTGCCAGGTACCTGAGAATAGATATGTCATGGGCCTACAACTATTATTCTGCTAAAAAAGCATAGCAATAAAGTGACTCCTAATAACATTCTGCTATTCCTCTAGGACATGACTCACTCAACCATAATCATAGAAGCTTGTTCTTGTAGTATATAGCCACATATCCAGGAATAGCTGACTAACACAAAATGAATTCAAAGGTATTTCTGAAGAACTTTTTTCTCAAATTACATTTTTCAAGGTTTTCTTCTTTTTGCTTTATTGATCTTTTGTTTGTATATTTTTGTTTCTATATATTGTGTTCTTATAGGAATTTTTTGTGTGTGATTGTGAGTTCCTTTGTTTTTATTCACTTTTTAATGAAGAGAGAAAAAGAGAGGGCATGTAGTTGGGTGGTAAGGTGGGAAACACCTTGGAGGATTTGGAGGAGTTAAATAGGGAAATCAGAATACATTGCATGAATTTTTTTCAATTAAGAAAATAAAAGAACAAACCTAAAAAAGTTGTCTTTTCATGTCCCTCTACTCAGAACCATCTTCTAAAATTTCTGAGAATGATGTAACACAGTCATCTCTTGACATCTATGGAGCATGCCCTTAAGAATGATTTGTATATGTAATGATCCTTCATTGGAAGAAACTGCTTTCTTTCCTTTGTAAGCTGGTATCAATGGCGACAACATTGTAATAAGAGTTTTGTGGGAAAAAACATAGATTCTTATAGCCAAAAAAAGTGATAAATAGTCTTCATAGTATTATTCACATAAAATATTAAACTGTTTCAGAAGTTGTTTTAAAAACTCCACTTTTTGTACACTATTTCATTTGAACCAATTTGATTCAGTTATCATAATGCATGAAACTTTTCACACTGTGTTGAAATTTACTAGCGGGAATAGTGAAACATTTTTGCTAATGGAGGCATCAATAAAAGCTAAATATAACTAAAAGCCAGTCAAAAACTTTAAAAGTAAAATTGGTAATTGGATGTTCACGAGTCGTTATGAAATGCTTAAACATATTTGTAAATATAAAGAATAATGCCCCCCGAAAAAAAAAAACTGAGAAAAAAATCAATTTCCTTTTTCGGGCTGATTGTGATGTTTTGGGGTAGTCACTAATCATTAAACAAAAATGTATAATAATAACTGGATTAAACATTGGCATCTTTGCATTTAAATGTTCAGCTTTAAGAAAAAGGAGAGATACAAAAAAAGTGAATAAAATATAATCTTACTCTGAACCTTAGAAACCTAGGAATATATATTGTCTCTGGGGAAGTACAAATTTTGTATTTGCTATATAAATAATTTATATTAGTAGTTATAATAACATAAATTGTATTATTCTCATTTGTTACCTCAACATGATATTTAAAAATAGTTAATAAATAATGAAAGAAACTTTGTTTCAGTTATGGGGGCAAGAAAGTCCAAAAACTGAGTGCTTTTCATCTAGTGATGTATTCTTACTATATTATGCTGCAGTAGAAGTCAGAAGATAGTGTAGGAGGTCCTTCTTTCTATGTGTTGCTTTCATTGGTGAATAAAGAACACTGCCTTGGCCTTTTGATAGGGCAGCCATTAGGTGGGTGGAGTAGACAGCACAGAATGACGGAAAGAAGGGAAGTTTGGCAGACGCCATGTTTCTCCTGTCTGAGATGGACGTTGGTTAGACTCATGCCCGTAAGCCGCAGTCAAGTGGCAATACACATTAATGGAGATGGGTTAAATGAATATGTAAGAGTTAGCCAATAAGAGGCTAGAACTAATGGGCCAGGTAGTGTTTTAAATGAATACAGTTTCTGTGTAATTATTTCGGGAGTTAAGCTAGCTGGGTGGGATGGAACAAGGGGCCCTGTGCCAGACGGCAGGAGCTGGGCGGGACGGGACTGTGGCCAGTCTGTTTCTCCTCTTTTACTACAAATTGGCTGCCAAACGTGGTTGACTAACACCATGTAAAATCTGAGAGGGCTTGAAAAGAAAGTCTAGACACAAATAGAGAGTTTAACACAGCTTTTTGCTGTTTGCATGCTGCAGAGAGATTTCCTGACTCAGAAATAGCAGCAGGAAAAAAGCCATGCCATTTTAAAACAAGGCTTCTTGGCCCTGCTGCCAGTGCAAACTCCAGCTATGGAGCATTCCTGGGCTCGGATGTTTGTGTGCCCACTCGGGGTTGGGAGTAAAGTAGCTGAGACCATGCCTGTGGCTCAGCTCTTCCTGCCTGGTTAGGCAGCAGGATGACAATATGGACTCTCTGTGTATCTGGAACTGCATGTGGCTCAGGGGCACCAAATGGCTCTGAAGCAGGAGCAGCTCCACCATGCTGAACTGTGCTGATCTCAGGCTAGAACTATCATAATTATCATAATAACAGCACAGTTAAGGTTTAGACTGGGCAGGAATATCATAATTATCATAATAACAGCACAGTTAAGGTTTAGACTGGGCAGGAAACAGGTGGTACCGTATTACCACTACATGGCCCAAGATTTTAAGAAGTGCTTAGCATTTTAAGAAGTGCTCCTGGATAGTAAAGAATTACAGATTCACAATAGGAAAGATTCAGACATGAAAGACCTCTAAATGGGTCACACTGTTGAATAAAGGTACATAGTAGGCTTAAAAGAAGAAAGAAATTAACTATATAGAGAGATGCTTTTAAAAAAAGGGTAAAGTCTTTAAAGTGACAGAGTACAGATAGTTATAGATTAAAAGAAATAAAAACAAACCACATAAAAGTGGAAAATTCACAGAATGTCTGGATTATATATTTTATTGTGTTTTCTTTAAAATTTTTGACTGTAAAGGAGCTAAGTACAGAGAGAAGTACTTCCAAATGGGCTGCCAAACTAAACCAACATATATGTTCTAAAGGTATCATGACTTCCAAATTTGGGTATAAGGATATGGTGTTTGGAAAAGAGGTTCTTCTTTTGTTTTCACAGAGGATGAGAACGTGTGGATTGCTTCCAGATCAATAATATGGTTTCATAGACTACACCTTCTTGAAGGTCACTGTGAACACCTTCAGAAAATTACTTCACTCAACTGCCAAATGAGATGAACCTGGCACACAGGATACACCATGAAAGACCTGATTAACAGCAACCCCATACAGCAGGAAGAAGTTTGGAGAGAAAAAACTACGCCCATATTCTCAAATATTTTTTAAAAATGTTGTTTTACATTTAAAGGGGGAGATGATATAGATATGAATAATTTGCATTGGTACAAATTTTGCTTTATTGATATAAAAATTAAGGTCAATTTTGTTATATGCATATATATTTCTGTTCTTGATTAAGGTAATGTGATTGTATAGTTCATTTAAAAATGTAATGTATAATTAGGAAATATAGGTTGTTAATGGATAATTATTGATATAATCAAGCTTGTAGTCATGTTAGTTAGATTTTCTAGATATATAGAGGTATATTTCAGTTAGATAGACATTCCTCATATCTCTCAAAGACTACAGAATATGGCATTTAATGTTTTAATAACTTAGGGCTTTTCACGACAATCAGACACGTCTGCTCCTGGCAGCACTAAGCTACTTCCTGAGGAAGATGGGCATTGAAGAGGCTCCTTAAGGAGTTGGTTAGCCATTTGGGCAAGAAACTGCTTTTGCCTGGACTGTTGCATAAACTGGACATGAAGAACCCACAGAGAGAGGACTGCTAAACTTGCCTAAAGGTGAGATGATCCTTTGGAGTTCCTGTTTCATGAAAGAGTCTGTGAGATATTCTGCAGGACACAAAAGAAAATTACTGAACTGTCTTTAAAATTTCCTGCTTCATAAAAATGTCTGCTGGATACTATGGGCCTATAGACTGAAGATAGATGCCCCAACGGTACAGAAAAACTTTGGGTGATTCTGTGTAATTATTTTGGGGATTAAGCTAGCTGGGTAATGGAAACGTGGCTCGTGCCTCTTACTACAAGAAGAGTACAGAATGGAAAGTGTATAGCAGGGAGAAAGATAAAGAAATTCATTTTTAATAAATAATATATTTCTGTAACAATGGATTCACTTCCTTAAAAACAGTATTAACTCACTGTGTTTAATCATGACTACTAAAGCCCTATCTCCAAATATTGATGCATTGAAAATTAAATTTCAAATTATTCACCTTAAATAATCTCAATAAATTCATTGAATATACAGTAATATAATAATAGAATATAATAGTATAATGGCAAAAATAAAAACTGCAGACAGAAGCTTACTAATTAAATTGAGCAGCTCTAAGAAATAATTATTGTACTTGAGATCTTCTAAATAAGAATTCCCATTTGAAGAAAAAGTGATAAATTAAAGATGTTAAATGAGTAGAGCTTAAAACGTCCAGCATATCAGTATAGATGAAACCATAGCTTCAGAAAAATACATTAACTAAAATTTTGTCACAAAGAATATTCATGTAAAAAGTGGATGAATTTTCTTCAAAAATATTTTTTATTAAAAAGAGAAACTAGTCCACAGACAAAAAAGGATCAGTAGTTAGTTTTGTCACTGTTCTGTTCCTGTGAAGAGACAACCTGACCAAGGTAACACAGAGAAGAGAGCATTTAATTGGGATCTTCCTTACATTTTCATAGATTTATTTTATTATCATCATTCTTGGGAGTATCACAGCATGCAGTCACACACTGGATTGTACCTGAGAGCTACATCCTGATCTACTGGCAGAGAGACAGAGAGAGCAATAGTGACATACTTCCTCCAAAAAAGCTTCACCTCCTAATCTTTCTTAAATAGTTTCAGTTTCTGATGACTGAATATTCACAAATATTGGCCTATGTGCGCCATTCTTATTCAAACTGTGGTTAATAACATATACTGCTGTCACACAGGATCTGAGTTC
This sequence comes from Ondatra zibethicus, assembly GCA_004026605.1. NCBI lineage: Eukaryota > Metazoa > Chordata > Mammalia > Rodentia > Cricetidae > Ondatra > Ondatra zibethicus. The sequence goes on along the minus strand of PVIU01022716.1, from coordinate 4,720 downwards.
TGGTCCTAGCATCCATGTTTGGCAGATCACAACTGCCTATAATGCCAACTCTAAGGGTTCTGATGCCATCATCACACATACACACGTGTATGTATGTATGTATGTATGTATGTATATATATATATATACACATACATATATATGTAAACTAATGCATACATCTAATAAGCTCAATTAACTACAACTAGAATAAAGTCACGGAGATTCACATTAAACACATTAAGAAACTGTCAAAAACATAAAATGAAGACCAAATAACCTTTAAAATAGCAAGAGAGAAGCAACTGATCACATGCAAAGTATGTCTAATAAACTTAATTATGTATTAAAATCCACCAAATTAGGACACATTTCATTCATATATTAACAATGCCCAAAAAAGAGCTGTCATCTTTGCATTCTGTGTCCAGAAACCTAGCTTTCAAAAGTGCTCTAACTTCTGGTTTTGACCTCTGTGGGTATACTCAGACATATGCAAATATGCACTCACACATATGCAGATATATTCACACACTCTTGTAAACACACAGTCACATAAAAATTAAAAGCAAAATACTTCAAATGTCAAGCAAAATTAAGGCATTCTGTGATAAACCTAAATCGGGTAATTTGTTCATTCTATGTTCACCATGTAATAAATATCAAAGAAAATGATTTATATTTAAACAAGATAGTCTATATAGGTAAGACTTAATCTCACAAAAGGAAATAATGAACACAAGAAATAGGAACTACAGCATTAATCTATGTGGCATAAAAAACACATTATGTCCTAAAACTCAGGATATAAGGAGGATAAAGTCTCCTAAGTCAGGATAGGCTGCAGGAGACCTAGTCTCACAAAAATAAGCATTTTTCTTTGGGATTATTATTCTCTTCCCAAATTTGGTTACAAAGCAAGCATAAAATAATTATTTAAGTTATGTACTAATTGACTCAATTATATGAAAATGTGAATTTTTTAAAATCATGTCACAGAAAAAATGGTCCAATGTAGCTTTACTTTCGAGAAATATTTATATTTTTTAAAGTAAAGGTATGAAAGGAAATTAGTAATCCCAGAACAACCAGAAAGAATGAAACTTGTCAAGATTGGTAAAATACACAGTAAAAATATTTTCTATACTAATTTTGAGGTTACAATCACCCAGATATCAAAATCACACAAACATCAAAGGAACAGTATTATAGGCCAATATCCCTTATTAACATAGATGCAAAATTTCTCAAAAAAAATTTTCAAAGTGAATAAAAGAACACATGAAGAAAACTTATCCACCATGGTCAATTGGGGCTTTACCTCAGAGATGCAAGGATGATTTAACACACAAAAATTGATACATATAATCCACCACTGTTGAAGGCTGAAGGATATAAACTACACGATCCAGATGCAGAAAAGGCCTTTGTTAAAATCCAACACCTCTTCATTTTAAAAGTCCCTGAGAGAATAGGGATACAAGGGATATACATCAGCGTTACAAAGGTAATAAACAGCAAACCCACAGCCAACATCAATGTAAACATAGAGAAACTCAAAGCATTTCCACTAAAATCAGGAACAAGACAAGGTTGTTCAATCTCTTCATGTCTATTCAATATAGTACTTGAAGTCTTGGCTAGTGCAATAAGACAACTGAAGGAGATCAAGGAAATCGAATAGGAAAGCAAGAAGTCAAAGTATCTGTATTTGCAGATGGTATGATTTTATGTATAAAAGACCACAACACTCTAGCTGAGAACTTCTAGAGTTGAAAAACACTCAGAGTGAGGTATCAAGATACAAAATTAACACATGGAAATTAGTACCCTTCCTACTTATAAAAAACAAACAGGCTGAGAAAGAAATCATGGAAACAATACTTTTCACAATAGCCTCAAAAATAACTGAGCAGGCATAAAAAGGGCTTCTGTAATAAAAGCATTAAGACATTGGAGAAAATATAAGAAGATGGAAAGATTTCCCATGCTCATGGATTGATGGGATTAACTTACTGAAAATGGGCATCCTATCAAAAGCAATCTACGGATTCAACCTTTTTGCAATCAAAATTCCAACACAAAGTTTTATAGAACTTGAGAGAACAATTTTTACCTCTAAAATGAAACACAAACACACAAAACAAAACAAATGCAGGATAGGTAAAATAATCCTTAATAATAAAAGAACTGTTGCATATATAAACATCCCGACTATAAGGTTTTAGTTCAGAGATGTAGAAATAAAAACATCATGGATTTGGCATAAATACAGACAGTATTTATGATATAAATATAAATAATATATAATACATTGCCACAAAATGACTCCTAATGACATTCTCTTATAACTTGCTCAGCCATCATCAGGGAAGGTTCTTCTTGCAATAGATGGGAACAAATACAGAGACATACAGTCTGACCATACACAAAGACTGAAAGATCTTGGAACACTCAGTCTGAAATTGGATGTCTTCCTTAAATACCACCCCTTGGGACTCAGAATTATTCAGAAGAGGAAGCTGAAAGATTTTAAAAACTTGAGGTGATAGAACACCATGGAAAATGTCTTCCACACACAACAGGACTGATACACATTAGATCACAAGAGAGGAATGTTAATGATTAAACCAACTACCCAAATGAAAGAGACAACAAATAACAAACTAGCTCATTCAACTATGTGAGAAAATGGATAGAAAGGGGAAGCAGAACTTTATGAAATACTACGTCTGTTGATATGGTGATCTTGCACTTGAAAGCTTGCAGAACTATGACAAATCAATTAATTTTTTTATTTTTGAGCTGTCATTTTAAGCCATTATATTATAAGAAAATATAATGTATGTATATACATGTGAAATTGCAATTGCATAAAATATATTTACAACTAAAAAAAACTAAAGATAATTTGATAATTAATATATATGAGAAAATTAAACTGTATTTAAAAATTACCAGGACACCAAGGAAGAAATCACAAAAAAGAAAAATATATTTGAGAGTAATAAAATGAAAACAGACAGCAAAATTTATATGACAATACAAAATTTGCTTAGAAGGAAATTTTCAGCAGTAAAATTATTTAAAAACATGTTAAGAGTCTATGTTAAAAAATTACAAAAAGCAATGTCAAGCAAAAGGGAGGTTGCAGATATTGAAGTTAAGATTTTAAATGTAGTATAATAGAAAAATATAACAAAAATTTATAAAATGATGCAAATTATTTCTTTGTGGAAGACAATAAAATTGATTATCCTTTAGCCACAATGACATAAACATTAACAGGGGCCTATATTAGAGTACTTAAAGCATCAAAGAGAAACCACCACTGTAGCTCTAATGGTAAGGAAGATTATTATTTTAAAAGTATTATAAACAATGTGTTGACTGAGGTATCTGTCTCACCTGGTCCCACAGCTGTTCAGTCCCAAAGAAGTACACAGAAGTCTACATTACTTATAAACTGGATGACTTAGTATCTCAGGCTTTCTTATTAACTAATACTTACATATTAAATTAGTCCATAATTCTTGTCTGTGTTAGCCATTTGGCTTGGAACCTTTATCAGTGAGGTGTTCTCATCTTGCTTCCTCTGCATCTGGGTGACAAATGCAAACTGACTTCTTCCTTTTGCCGGAATTTTCCTGTTCTGGTTGCTCTGCCTCTACTTCCTGCCTGGTTACTGGCCAATCAATGTTTTATTAAAACAATACAATATAAGTGACAGGGTACAGAACTGTTGTCCCACAGCAATTTCCTCCCATTTCTTTTTCAAAACAAAAATTCTGAATCTAATCTCCTTTGTTTAGCTTTTTTTCCACACCATTACCCATAACAACTTTTAACCAAAACTCTAAAAAAAGATAAATATCTATAATACATTTTTTGGGAATGTGGGCATAGCTTTCTAGGCTACTTCCTGCTGATTGGGGGCACTGATAATCTTATGGGGACCTAAAGAAAATTTAGAATTATGATCAAGTCCTGACTGTAGTAATCTGTGAGGCTTGATCATCTCAGCCAGTAGTCTTTGAACTGTTCTGGATATAGAACTCAGATATCTGGGCCATCCTCTCCTATTGGAGATTCTTCAGGGGGTCTTCCTTGGTCTAAACTGATTTTTCTTAATGCACAATGAATCCACAGTCCTTCATTTCCTGTGGAAATATATCTCCAAAGTAACATATCTTCTGACTTAAATTTTAGAGTCAAAAGCATTTTCAAAATGCATATGTTGAATTAATCCAGCAACATTTATAATCAAATATCTCTTAGGAGATGTTGTTCCTTCCTCAGCCATTAAACAATTCAAAGACAACAAAATAACATATAGTATCCAGACTCTCTGTATATTTTCCATCTTTATGTGGCTTTATTTTAAAGTCTATTTCTTTTATTTTTATTTTTAAGTATTTTTTTTGAGACTAGGTTTCTCTGTGTATATTTGACTGCCCTGGCACTCTCTCTGTAGACCAGGTTGTCCTTGAACTCACAGAGATCTGCCTGCCTTTGCCTCCCAAGTGTTGGGATTAAAGGTATGTGCCACCACACCCAACTACTCTCTTTCTTCCTTTTTTCCCCCATATTCTTTTATTTTTTTCCCTTCAAAAAAAAAGAATTTACATTTCCTCCCTTCTCCCAATCCCCTCCCGCCCCCCCACTGCTTCCTTAAAAGAGGGCATGGTGCCCTGCCCTGTGGTAAGTCCAAGGCCCTCCCCCTCCCTCCCGTCCTAGGAAG
>PVIU01022715.1:0-27981 GCA_004026605.1 Ondatra zibethicus | reverse complement strand
GGGGGGGGAAGGCAATGTGTTATCCCCAATGAAGCAAAACTTTCTTTACTTCTTCAAATATTCTTTCTCTAGTATCTACATTTGAATTAGATAGCAAAATGTCATCCATGTAGAAGTAAACTATAGGTTCAGGAAATTGCTTATGGATCATTTCCAATGGCTGACTCACAAAACAATGGCACATGGTGAGGCTACTTAACATTCCCTGTGGGAGAATCTTCCATTGATATCTTCTAGTAGGCTGAGAATTATTATAAGCAGGCACTGTGAAGGCAAAGTTTTCTCTGCACACATGGATCGTGTGGATCCAAATCTTAATTGCATTCTGATCATATTACCCTCCAAAGTGCGATGCAGGGTGGTGGATTCAGGGAGAGGAGGATATTGAGGAGCGGGGGGGGGTGTGCTGCAGGGTGGAGAAGTGGAGGGCGGTACAGAGTGGAGGATGTCATTAAACTTCTGCTCTCAGTAAAGCTTCTAGAAAACAAAGGTAACATAGAGGGCTACGTCAGGGCTGGAATAAAGAGCCCAAGACAGGTCCAGTCTGGGGTGAGAAGACCAAGTTGCTGCCTCACACTCCACAAGGTTCTGTCACAGTAGAGGCTATGGCATATTTCTACAAGGGATGTGATTTCCTTGTCCCTCAAGAGTACACCCACCTACCTAAGGATCTGTCTGCATCTTGGACACACTCAGAGGAAGAAGGGCAGGGGAGACCAAGAGGACAAGGCTGGGGGGAGACTGTGGCAGTGTGTCAGAGGCTCTGTACCCACACCTGAGACAGGAGGGAGATAGTACCCTTCACTCTTGGAAGCGGTATTTTGTGACTCATCCCTGAGAGCAGAGCAGGAAGGGGAGATGAACAGACCTCTACATGTATGCATGCATTCACACGCACACATGTAAGCATGCATGCCCCCACACGCACACACATGCACTCATGCACACACACAATGTAATGTTAAAAACTTAACTGAAGCAAGGCATGGTGGTGCATGCTTTTACATCCCAACACTGGTGAGTCAGAGGCAGGTGGATTTCTGTGAGTTCGAGGCCAGCCTGGTCTACAGAGTGAGTTCCAGGACAGCCAGGGCTACAGGACTGAATGTAGAGTTCAGTCATGAGACAGACTCTGTGGTTCAGAACCAGTGGCTGGGAGGGAGGTTAGGTGATGGCAAATACTTCACTGCTCGGATGCCACAGGCCACGGGACAGCCACATGTCCCACAGCCTCATCAGGACAGAGCCGTAGGGCAGTCTCCAGTCTTCAGTGGCCTGTGGTGGGCACTGGAAAAGGGAACAGAAGTGGGGGAGGTCTGAGATCCACACCTGTGAAGGAAGGAGGACACAAGCCGGAGCCATCATCCCATGGAAGGGGAGGGCGATGGCACAATAGAGACATGCTTTTGTTTGTTTGTTTGTTTGAGATGGGTTCTATGGATCTCAGGCTGACCTCAGACTCACAAAATTCTGCTGGCTCTGCCTCCTGAGTGCTGGGATTAAAAGCTACCTAGCATAAGATTTTATTTTTAAATTATGTACCTGCGTACATCTGTGTTCAAGTGCATCCGTGCACATGACCGAAGTGCCTGAAGAGGCCAGAAGAGGACGCCAGATCGCTTAACGCCGGGGTTTCAGGTTTTAGTGGACACTTGTGTGGGTTCTGGGATTCAAGCTCTGGTCCTTATTCTCTGTGCAAGGGCTCTTAGATGCTGAGCCATCTCTCCAATCCCAGGTGAACCTTCCTGATGCTAACAGAGCTGTAGGTAGATGCTTCCAAGCTCAGCCCCTGAGGAGTCCTGAGAGGAATGTTGCGGCCTCCTGAAAGCACTCTGGGGACTAGAGAAACCAAGAACCATCTCACTCAGCTTCCAGAGAGCTCACGTGGGGGGTATCTACAGTCCCATCCCACCAACTGGGCCATAGCAGTCAGTACAGGAGCATCCACGAGGAAGTTTGTACTGTGGAGTGCACCAAGGGGGAAGCTGGGAAGTTGCTTTGTTTTGAGGTAGTCTCACTATGTGGCCTTAGTAGGTCTAGAATGCTCTAGATAGACCAGGCTGGCCTTGAACTGACAGAGATCCACCTGCCTCAGCCTCACAAGTGCTGGGATTAAAAGACTGCACATTTGAAACACCTTTGAAACACCATGCATGCCCTGAGCCCGAAGTAGCCTAGGGCACAGCAGGGAAGTAGCTCAGGGCACAGCTACCATCCTGCAGCTTGTATGGATGTGGGGAGGCAGCCCTGTCAGGGGAGGCTCATTCTCTGTGGCCTCAACAGTAGCCTGAGGGCAACTCTGAAAAAGAGCAAGGCCAAAGAGAGGAGAACAAGAGGGATAGAAAAGGAAACCGAGGCCAGAGAGTCACTGAAGTGGCATCACAGAACCTGGAAGTGGGATCTGGCACCTGGATCTGCTGGGCACCGCTGGCACAGAGTCCTGGGGCAAGAGGAAGGACAGGGACTGAGCAGGAGGTGTAGCATCGCCGCTGAGGGCAAGTCCCTCGGGCACTCTGTCCACAGCAAGCCACACTTGGACAGCTCTGAGGTGTTCGGACCAAGAGTCTCTGGAGCATTCAGGAAGGAGGGTGCCAGCTTCCTCGTTGACCCGCTGGGCTCACTCTTCACAATGAGTACACAAGGCTGAAGGAGAAAGCCCAGCACACCATGGGGGCAGTGCAGAGCCCAGCCAGAGAGGTCTCCACTTGGAGCTATGTGACCCCAGGCAATGCTTCTTTACCTCTGGAGCCTCAGTTTCTCTATTATGCTATTTAATAAGGGGTATCCCAGTGGTGGGTCAGCCCTTCATATGTGTAAGCATGTTTTTAAATAAACTTTTTTTTAGTTTTTAAATTTATTTATGTGTATGGGTGTTCTGCCTGTAGCTACACCTGTATAGCATGCGTGTGGCTGGTGCCTGCAGAAGCCAGAAGAGTGTGGGGTCCCTTGGGACTGGAGTTGCAGATGGTTGTGAGCCCCTGTGTCAGTGCTGGGAATTGAACCCCGGACCTCTGGACGAGCAGCCAGTGCTCTTAACCACTGAGCCATCTCTCCATCTCCCATGCCTGATTATCTTAAGCTTTTGCTTATTTTGATGCCAACTTTTGCTATATAGCCCAGGTTGGCTTCTAACTTATGACTATCCTTCTGCCTCAACCTCTTAAATACTTGTATCACAGGCAGTCACCATCACGCCTTTGTACGTATGTTTTAAAATTTTTACAGTATGTAGGGGAGGAGGTTACATGTATATCAAAGTTCCATGGAAGCCTTCAGACTTCCATGGAGGTGGAGTTTAGGCAGTTGTGAGCTACCAAACATTGGTGCTGGGATCCGAACTCAGACCTTCTGTGAGAGCAGCACATATCTTCACCACTGAGCCCCCCCTCCAGTCTTCCCACCTTGTTTTATGAGACGGGGTGTCTTACTGAACCTGGAATTTACAGATCAGGCTGGACTTGCTGACCAGCCGGTCCCGGGGATCCTCCTGTTTCTTCTTCCTTAGTGCTGGGATTACAAGCACATGGCACTGTGCTTAGCTTTATGTGGGTTCTGGGGATCCAAACAACTCAGGCCCTCATGCTTGTACAGCGTACAACAAGCACTTTACCCACAGAGCCATCTCCCCCAGTGCCTTGGTGTGTGTGTGTGTGTGTGTAACAAGGTGTCGCGTAGCCTAGGCTGGCCTTGAACTTGATATGTAACCAAGTGCGACCCAGTCTCATCTTCCACCTCTCAAGTGCTGGGATTACAGGCATGTGCCACCCTGCCCAGTGCATGTTTTAACTTTAAGAGGATTCCCAGCCCTGAGAAGAAAAGCAGCAGGGTTGGGGTACACTCTGGTCCCTGCAGCGCCCAAGCCTCGCTGGCTCACTGACAGTTCTGGAGGCCTTGCTGTCAAACTGATGAGTCAGGAGACAGTTCCCACACCCGAAGCTGGAAAGGTCCCTGAGCTGAAGTTTAAACCAGGCTGGAGGGCCAGGCCCCAGGGGACAGCCCAAGAGCAGTCTGTGTGGCTGCTGAGTACTAACAGCCCATCAAAGACACACAGCAGGGGGCAGTCAGCGAGGTCAGGGACCAGCCCAGGGCTTGCTGGCTGTGCAGACAGCTTAGAATTCTTTAAGAGTGCCCCACACCACACACATACCCACAAGTAGCCAGGGGGATGCCGCAGGCTGTAGGCAGAGCTTACTGAGAGAGGGCAGATCCCATCGACCCTCAAGAATGAGAGAAAAAAGAACCCCAGGTTGAGTGCCCCAGGGCCCTTACTCTCCAGCTCCTACTGCAGGCAAAGTCCGCTTTCTTGGGGTCCTCCTATGGTCTCTGCCCATAGACATCCCAGCTTCCAAAGGGAGGGTGCTGGGCCACCCTATGAGTCACTGTGCCCACTTCCTGCCACATGGAACCTGTGGCTGAGTCACCAGCCCCCCAAAGGGAAAGACTGGCCACAGAGCCAGAAAGCTGGAGTCTGAGGGTGGCAGGAGTGGATAATTGGCCCCATGTGCCCTGCTCCCCTCCCAGGGCCACCATATCCCCTGCAGGACCAGGAGCCCCTTTAGGGCTGGTCTTGGCTGTTGTCTCTCCCCCAGAATAACGACAGAAGGAGCCAGGCCTGGGAACACAGGCCTATCATCCTAGCACTTGGGAGGTGGATGCGAGAGGATCAGGAGTTCAAGGTCATCTTCAGCTATACATTGAGTTTCAAACTCATTCCACCCCTGAGGATGGCTGCAAACATCTGACCCTCCTGACTCTACCTCCCCTGTAGTGAAACCACAGGTGTGTGTCACCACGGCCGGCTTGTGGTGCCAGGGCTTTGAGTATGGCAGACAAGTACTGAACTCAGCAACAGCCCCAGCTGGTTTTGCTTCTACATACGACCGGGTCGTACGTCTCCCAGACAGGCGTGGGAGGTGGGAGCAGTCTCAAGGGATGCTGTCTCTACTTCAGGGTCTCTCACAGGCAAGCCCCCAAGCACTGCGAAGTCTGTACAGTAGGGCCTGTGGAGTGTTACCATTTTTGCAGGAGCTTGGAGCCATAAGCCAGAAGTTGGTGGGACTGGATCCAGTCACAGCTCCTCCTACCCCAGGGCCACCCTGGGGGGGATGGGGATGTCATCCTACACTGTATCAGGGCTCTTCTTGGGACACAGGGGAGTTTTCTTTGACCTGTGCAGGAACTAGGGATGCAGAAAGGGTGCTAAGCTGGGCTTGGGGACAGGTGTCATGAAGCCCCGGGGAGTGACACTTGGGTCACTGGTCTAGGGCTGGCTCCCATAGAGGCCAAGCCTGGATGCCATCTTCTCATGGCTTGGAACATTGGGATGAGTCACAAAGCCCCAGTTCCTGACTCTACGCCTTGCCTGCCTTCACAGCAGGCATTCCTGTCCCTAGTCCCAGACAAAGGCACCAGCTTCTTAGTTTGTCCCAGTCTCTTCCCTGAAGACACCAAGAGTTTTCAGTTGGGAAGGTGGTGTCCCTTCCCAAGCTTGTGAGCCCTGCAAATTGAAGACCTGGGACCAGGAAGGGGTCCTGTTGGTCAGGAAAGCAGTGGGCTTGCCGCTTGAGGTAGGCCATGATCCTCCAGCCAAGCTCTCGTGTCACACTGGGCAAGCACCGCCGTGAAGTTGAGCATTCTTCCATGTGGGCTGTTCCTGAGAGCACCCAAGATTACGTACGCATCCTTGCAGGTCATCCCGTGCGAGCCCAACAAGCGGTATTTGAACCCTTTCCTTTGCTGAGGGGAAACGGGAGCTCTGAGAAGTTAAGTGACCTGTGTAAGGCAACCCAGCTAGAAAGCCGAGCTGCGGGCTGCTGGATGGCAGGGGTCCTGATAGAGGATCAGCGAGCCCTGGCCTCCTGCCTAGGGCTCCTTCATCTAGGATTGCAGTCACCCAGAGCAGGGGGTGGGGGCAGCCTCCCGCCCCAAGGAGAGTGGAGCGCTGAGGAAACCCACCCTCCAGATAAACAAAGTATTTCCTTCCAGGGCTGGAGCCCTGGGGGAGGGGGTGCCACAAGTGCACAAGTGTTTATAGAGACAGATGTTTGGGATGGAAAAAGAGAGACAGCCTCCTCCGTCGCCATGGAGACGGAGGAAGTTTGCAGCTCAGGCAGCAGCAACTGGGAGGGGAAAAGGAGAAGGGAAAAAGGGAGGGGATGGGGCTGACCCACTGAAAACCCTTTGACATTTGCTGATGCTGGTGCCTAACAAAGGGGTGTCACCAAGGCAACCGGCCTGCCAGCACAGGGCTGCCAATCCCAGCTGGAACTGGGGCCAGAGCCAGGGAGATGGCCAGGAGATAAATGATACTTGTACGTGGTTGAATTATACTCTCACAGATAGGCAGAGTTACTTGAAACCCATTTACCCATTTCCTTCCTCTCTCTTCCTTTTTTTTTGAGGGGGGGCATGTGTGGGATTTTGTTTGTTTGTTTGTTTTGTTTTGTTTGAGCCAAGGCCTCACTTTGTAGCTTTGGCTGTCATGGAACTCACTATGTAAACCAGGCTGGTGTCAAAATCACAAAGATTCACCTGCTTCTGCCTCCCAGGAGCTCAGATCAATTTATATTATTACTATTTTGGTTTTTCAACACACAGTTTCTCTAAGTATCCCAGGATATCCTGGAGCTCGCTCTGTAGACCAGGATGGCCAGAGAGCCACCTGCCTCTGCCTCCAAAGTGCTGGGATTAAAGGGCTTAAGCATCTTGCCAGCCTTCCCTATTCCTCTCTCCCGCATCCCTTGTTCTTCTCCCATCTTTCCATGTATGTATCTTCCTCATTTCTTCCCTTTTTATCCCTTCTTTCCTTTTCCCCTCTCTTTCCTTGGTTTTCCTCCTCCCTTTCTTCTCCCTCCTCCCGTTCTCCCTTCCTTTTTCTCAAGAGTTCAATGTGGTCCCTGGTCCTGGTCTGAAAAGCCTGCCCCCTCCCCGTCTTCCTGGTGACAGCAAATGAGTGTCCCTGGGCACAGCTGACAGCAAAGGCTACTTCTGCCTACCGAGAGGCCCAGCTCTTTCATCTGGAGACTCTGGGATGTTAGGCTGTAACCGGAGGGAAAGCAAGGTACAGAGAGGTTTGGGGGTTCAGAGGAGGGGCTCTTCTGGACCCTTGGGTCTCCTCTGCCTGCCTTTGGGCATGCTAACCCTACAGTGACTCAGGCTCCCATTACTGGGCCCTGTTTTCTCACCCACAAAGAAGAGGTAATCACAGCTGTCGTTGGTCACCTATCATCTTCCGGCCTCTGAAAGTGCAATATCCACTTAGGGACTCTGCTCTGTACCAACCTCCCTGCAGGCCCTGCTTCTTCAGCATGCTGTCACCAGAGTCCAAATTCCTTTCCCCCAGTTCAGTCATGACCCTGGTCTCTAAGCTCCTGTCTTCCTCCAGGGATGGGGAAGGGGACGAACTCTGGCTGAGGTGTGAATTCCTGAAGCCAGGATGTCCTTCAGAAGAGAGTTAAAGGGAGTGCTGAGCATCAGGGAACCTTGCTGGGCCTCAGACACTACCCACAGGACCACAGCACAGAAAGGCAGATCATACCCTACCACCTGGCTATCTAGCTAGGCCCACTCAGGTCTAACTCTCAGGTTGGAAGAAGGAATCAATCAAAGTCAATGTCCACATCTGACATATGGAGAGAGTGAAGCTTGCAGAGAGGGCTGAACTGAAGGCTGTAGCTCGGCGCTCAGCAGAGGCCTGGCCAGCACTGGGAAGCCTATAGCAGGAGGACATGTCGCTGGAGGCCACTGGCTCTGGCTCAGGCTGTGTTAAGCAGTTGACTCATCATACAGAAGGCTGAAGGAGGGGCATGCAGAATCAGCTCGGGACTCACTGGGTCTCAGTGACTGGTGGCCCTGTGTCACTCTGAAGATGGGGACTCCCAACCCAGAACCCGAAAGCCCTAAGCCTGATCCTAGAAATGAAGCACAGAGAATGTCAGTGTGTAGACCTGGGGTTTCGGGGTGAACAGAAAGCCTGTGAGCTCCAGAGCAAGCCCAGGAATGAGGATTTGGGCAGAGCGGGCTTCTATGGTCCTGGCCACATCCCCTGGGGTCTTAGCACTCCAGATGTGGTCCTGGTTGCTCAGCCACCAAGGAATTAGCTCCCAGGACTGATGCTTGTCACTGTCTCTCCTGGCTGAGCAACTTCGGGGCAGCTTCAGGATCTCTATGGGCTTCTGTTGGAACATCCATAAGGTGGTGAACGCAGCTGTGGCTTGCTTGAATGTGGAGGAGATATAAGGGGATAATGTGTGAGAAGCAAGTCTGAGAGTTCCTCTGCACCCCCCCGTGTGCCCGGCTCTGTTATGCTGCCTCCTGGGAAAGAGGCCAGGGCACCAGGCCAGACCTCCGTGCTCAGCATACCTGCAGGGGAGGAGACATCAGCCAACAGGCAGACAACAGTCGCCTGGACCGGTGTTCCATGCGCTGTAGCCTTAGGCCAAATGTATTTGTTGCTGGAGTTTTGTTTTGTTTTTGAGACAGGATCTCACTACGGCCTCAAACTCAGACAATCCTTAGGACAGGGCGCTCACATGTCCCGTCCCCCCCAGGCTAGTGGTGTCACTATAGATAGACACACGCTTCCACACACTGGGCTGGAGTTTTACTTCTTGTGACAGGGTCTAATAGTAGCTCAGACAACTTTGAACTCACTGTGTGGCTGAGGATGACTTTCAATCTTCCGGCCTCTGTCTTCCAAGTGCTGGGATTGTAGGTATGCATTGTCATGCCTGGTTCACACAGCATTAGGGACCCAAAACAGGGCTTCGTTGGTGCTAGGTAAGCACCTACCTGCTGAGATCCATTCCCAGGCTGGCTTTTGCATTTTTAGGTGGTTAAAAAGGAAATCGAAGGAAGGCTGCTTCACAACATGTGACCACCATTGCGTGAAATTCAAGCTTCGGAGTCCGGAGTTTACTGACATGGTTGTTCACGATCTGAGTCGTCTCTCACTCCAGGACTAGAAGCTAAAATATTTACCACATGGCCCTTTTCAGGAAAAGCCTGATGGCCCCTGGCCTAGAGGAAGCATAGTCAAAGGTCCTGGGCCCAGAGCAAAAAAGCCATTTCCTTGCTGAAAGCCCACTGCCACAGGACACAGGACAGAGCAGAGGCAGGAAGGTGAGACCAAAGGAGTTGGGGAGGGTAGCCTTTTAAGTAAGGTATAGGGTTCCAAAAAGCAAGGATGCCCTAGTTGTTCCCACCAAGGAACTAGAAGCTGAGGGTTGCCAGGAGCCAGGTCTCCCTGTGCAAGTGTCTCTGGGCCAGAGGGAAAGAGATGAAGTCAGGAGAGAACCAAGAAGGCCCCCAGTGCTCATCCCAGGAAGCAAGGGCTCCTGCAAGACTCCAAGCTTGGACACAGGGCTATTTCCCGCCTGTCCAAGGAAACTCCTCTCTTCTGTGGAACTTGTCCTTCCTGTCTCTTCAGGAGCCAAGATGGGGTTGTGGAGTGGGGAGAACCAGAAGACTCCCTAGGGGTTGCTGTCCTAATTCTGAAGCTCCTGCTCCAACTGCCTCAGATCTAGGCCCTTCTCCCCTCTCACCAAGTGTTGCAGAAGCGAGGGCAATGGATGTGGTGACCAGCACAAGAAATGAAGGGGGGCTCCCGGGAACCTCCAGCAGACACACATCTGATTGCAGGCTGCTGAGGTCATAGCTGGTTGCCACATGAGCCTGAGGAGAGGGGGAGGGGTCCTCTGGGATTCTCAAGGCATCTGTAGGAAGTTGGACCAAGGAGGCATCTGTCCAGCCTGCTGTACGCCTGCCTTTCAACAGAATACGCACCCAGCACATTGCTGTGAGACCGGGAAACTCCTCCGTTGGAAGGAGGTTGGATGACGTCTTCTGTATACTGAAGAGAGAAAACTCCCGCAGATGGCTGGTGCCTGGCACCTGGCAGCTTACACAGGGGCAGAGGGCTCTGGGCCAGTACCTGGGGATTCTCAGCCTGAAAACAGAGGCAGGGTAGGGTGCTGAGAAGAGCAGGGGGCAGAGGCGTGAGGTCCACCTCAGGCCCACCCTGCAGCCTGGAGTGTGAGTTCAGTGTGTTTGGTCCTGTTGAGAGGATGGGCAGGGATGGAGGAGCTCCTGGGAAAGCTGATTGGCTTGGTCAGGTATAGATCAGCAAATTGGGCCCAGGGACAGGTTCAGTGGCTCTGGGCCAGTGCAGTCATGACACTCACACCCACCCCATCCCCAGCCATTCAAGGGAACTTGCAGAAAGCCCAGTGCCAGCAGCTTCCATTGCAAGGTTCTGTCCCTCTCTCTTGGCCACAGCCTTGTGGGTAGCGACCTTCCACAGCAGTGCTGGGAAGCCCCACCCCTGCTTTCACACACCCACCGGACTCCACCAAACCTCTGAGCCACACCTCCTAGTACCCTTGGCTCTCAGCTCCACAACTCCAGCCCCTAGCTCTTGCCTCACCCTTCAGAGAGTCTCCCAGCCTAGGTCCCCACCCTGGCCCTTTGCCTCAGTCCCTCCCTCTCTCTGAACCTCCCAGAGCCTCTCCCCTCCCTGACTGCAAGTCACCTGACTAGGAGGCCTAAGCCCAGCCTCACCCAGATTCCACACCCCAACTTTCCCAGCTGTGAAGACACCAGAGGACTCTGTCCCTCTGCACTGTGGCGTTCCTACTGTCCCAGCCCATTTCTCCCAGCTGCACAGCTCAGGCACAGGCATGTTACAGATGCGCCAGCTGCACATGCACACATGCTGTATGCATGCAAGCCCGAGAACACACACACACACAAGGCAACATGCACCTAGATATGCATACACCCCCTCCGCAGGCATACATGCATTTGCACACCCTCATGGATGTACACATCCAATTAGGACATATGCACTCAGTACACACACATGCACATACGTGTAGGCATACGCACACGCACACACATATACTCTTGCGCCATACACTCCATTTCACACCCCATGTTGCTTCCACCAGGATCCTACAATATCTCCAGCCTCTCCAGGGACCTTCAGTTGAGACTTGGGGTCAGTCACCATGGCTCCCTCTCTCTCCATGGCAGCGCCCGTACCCACACTCAGGGCTGTTACTCTTTCCTGTTCTCAAGAACTGGTGGCTGATGCTTCAGCGCATTTTTTTTAGAGCCAAGATATATATACCAATTGCCTATTACAGTTACGGATATTGGTTCTGGGGGGGTCCCCATCCGCAGGCCCAGTTTCGCTAGGAAAGGGACTTTCCTCAGAAGGAATCAAGACGACGCCAAACATATCAGTTCTTAACGATTTGGGGAGGGAAGCTGTGCTCTCTTTACTGTAACTCGAATGGCTAAATTATTCATTGAGAGATGCAGGCAGAGATTGAACAGCGACAGGAGAGGCAGGAGACCCCAGCCCAGCCCAGTGACCCAGGCCTGGGGCTGCCTGCCCTGGCTTCTGGGGGTGGTCTTAGAAACGAAGGTCCCCAGTGGTCTCGGGTGGGGGGCAATGGAATAGCATTGCTCCCATCTGGGGCTGACCAGGATTGAAGGAAGACTCTAGAATCCTGTAGGAGAGGTGTCCTAGGTCCACAGTGACTATCACTGGGAGGATTGGTAGGAGCCAAGAGGTCTGGGCCCGGATCCTTCTTGCAGCCAGGACCCTGTGCTGTTCACCCTCTGTGGCTGGGGTACGAAGCTGCGTGACCAAAATCTTCTCCAAAGAGGGACTGGTTTCTTCCCACAGGGAATTCTGATGGAGAGGCAGGGAAAGAGAAAACACCAGAGCCCTGTCTTTGAGTCCAAACTGGCCCCTAGCCCCAGTTCCCTTAAGGCTCCTCTAGGCAGCAAAAGACAAAGTGTGCAGAGAGGAGAGACCCACATGCAGGCCAGGGAACACCCAGGAAGGAGGCTTGCACTAAGTCCTCAAGGGTCCCTTCTTTGGTAGGGGCCCAGCTCTCCCCACGTCCAGGTAACGACAGTCACTGTCTGCAGTCTAGCAGCATGCTGAAGACTTCCCAACACGGGGTGGTCCTCAGAGGGTCAAGCCTTGGCTGTTTTCCTCTTTTGGGCAGTGCCTGGACCTGCAGGGAGCCATGCAAGGCTAAAGGAAGAGAGGAATGCATGGGGGCTCACGGTCGGAGGGAAGGGAGGGGGAGTGGCCCTGGGCACTGAGCCCAAGAGATCAGGAGAAAGAGATCAGGAGGAAGAGAAGAATAAAAGGGAGAAAGGAGAGAATGGGAGAGAGATGGAGGGTGTAGAGGGAGAGGTTGGGGAGGATGGGCGAGGGAGGGGAGGGAAGACAGGAGGAGGAGCAGGAGGAGGGAGAGGAGGGGGAGGAGGGCTAGTGTTTGGAAAGTGGAGCCCTAGGGGGAGCACGTGCTGACTCACTTGCCTGCCTTCAATTTTCCCTGCTTCCTGGGGACTCTCATTTTATTTTCGGGAAAGCTGCCCTGCTGTGACTAATTTGTTCTTAAACAAACCAAACCCAGGCAGCAGGGAGGCTAGGCGGGGCCTGAGTCACTCACTGCCCAGGGGCCACCACACCTCAGGGTGGCCTCCTGGCTCTGGGCCTGAGCCTGGGCCTGGGCTGGGCCTCCCTCATCCCCAGAGGCCCCTTATCCTTGGCCTGCAGGTGACCCCATTGCTCCACAGATGTTTTTGTGCCCACTCCTGAATGTGACACACTGGGCTTTCTGGGCTCTCAGGATGCTGAGCGAGCTTCTTGTCTGTCCAAAGCCTGGAAATGTATCTGGCACAGAGCTGGCTGTCAGCTAAAATTTGTTGAATGGCTGACTGACTGCTCTCTTTGTCTCTTTATACTTCTCTTTGGATAAGGCCTCCCGTGCCACTTCCTCCCCAGAAGCCCTCTGTTGCAGGAGGGCTTTACTGACAACTGCCCTTGCAGGGAACCCTGACTTCTGCCACAATAAGTGGGTCTTTCTCGGAGTCTGCAGGACCACTAGAAGACAGCAGTGACGGGGCTCCACTCACACCCAGGTGGGTTCAGCCTGATGCCCCCAGACATGCCATCCTTCAGGTGAAGAATGCTGGTTCCTTCCATTTCACAGAAGGGAGTGAAGCCCAGAGTCTGGCAGTGTGGCTCTGGTGGCAGAGTGCTTGCCTAGTCTGCAGGAAGCACTGCCTAAACCGGGCTCAGTGGTACAAGCCCAGCACCAGGCAGGTGGAGCCAGGAAGGTCAAGAGTTCAAGATCATCCTCCCTACTTCAAAGTGAGTTTGAGGCCAGCCTGGAATACTTGAGACCCTGCCAAGGAGGGAGGGAGGAAGGGAGGAACGAAGAGGGGAGAGAGGGAGGGAGCGGACTGGAGGGGGCAGGAGGGAACAGAGGCCCAAAGAAGCCAAGACACTAGCCAGTAAGTAACAGGTGTAAGATGTGAACCCAGACCCGAGAGTCTCCACGATGCCTCTCTGCCCTCTGCTACCCTGTGCCAAGGACTATGGGGCCAGGACCCCTAAGACACAGGACAGGACACAGACAGGTCGGGTATTTTCTCCAGTGCAGGTCCAGTCAAGATGCAGCACCGACCCCAAGTCTTCAAGGTGGGACGTGTGCACAGCTCATACGGAAAGAAACAGAACCCGTTTTCTATTTTTTATACACCCTCTTTAAGTTTCAACTTTTATGGACACATAAAATATAAGCCCAGTAATAAAGCGCCTATGGCTTATAAATAAATAAGAATGCGTCTCTGAAATGTTTTCCTGAAAGGGAGGAATTGCCCCCTCTTCTCTGGATCGCTTCACCTCGGCGCCTCCCAGTCAGTAGATGCTCAATAAAAGTCTCTGCGATCCCCTTGCTGCCCTTTGATTGGGGCGGGGGCTCTCTCAGGCTGGAGGAGACCCACCCGCGCGCCTCCCCCACTTGATCCCTCACAGGGCTCAAAGCCTTTCCCACCCACCCACACACCCGGTGGCAGCCAGCTTTCCTACCGGGAAGGGAGGCAGCTGGCTGTGCAGCTACCCACAGAAACACCCAGGCTTCCCCAGCCCGCCCCGTGCTCTCTTGCCGGGTCCTCCGGGGGTGGCACGCGCCCAACGCAGCCCTTTACGGTGGCACAGCCAGCCGGCGCCCGGGTGCCCAGCCCTGGCTCTGCCCTCCGCCAAGGGCGGCCACGGCTGCAGCCTCCCAGCCTCTGCGCGCTCGGGAGCGCGTTTCCAGTAAGCCCGAGCCACCCAGCGCAGCTGTTCCCGACAGTTCGGCCCGGTGCGGGCGTGCACAGATGCCGGGGCCGCCGCCGCGTCTACACCAGCGATCAATGCATGCGTCCCTGGCTCCCGCCCCGGCCCAGGCTGTGGGGGTCCGCATGATCTGGGACCACTGATTTTCAGGGCACCATCACGTCTTGCTATCCCTACTCCTGATCCCATGGGACAGCAGCTCTCCCTGGCATATAGAGAGAGCCTCCCTCACTTGCAGAAACCGAGGCTCTGACAGTGCCTTACTAGAACATCCTACCCGGAGGCCCACTTCCCCACTCCTAAGATGCTTTCTTAGGGTTCAGATGGTCGGTAAATATTTACTCAGAAGTGGCTCCTTGGTACCTTCCTGGAACTGGACCACTTGGGAGTCCTAAGCAGAAGAGTTCTGCATCTTCAAGGCCAGCCTGGGCTACATAGAGACAAAACAAAACAAAAACAACAACAACAACAAAAGAGGCCCAGGGAATTGCTCAGTCAGAAGTGGGGCTTGTGTCCTGTGTCCTGTGCCACCAGGTCCCAATCCCAGTACAAAGGCCAAGGATTCCAGGGGTGACTGCAAGTGTCAGGTGCATTCAGCAGCTCAGGGGTCCACCTGCTGCCTCTGGGTCTCAGTGTTTGAAGCAAGGGAGACAGAAAGGCAGGGACAGAGATCAGACTAGACAAGAGCCTGGCCTCCAGAAATCTCAGAAACAGCATCTCCACCACGTCCAGGAGATCAGGTCAGACCAGGCCAGGTGGGAGAAGCCTATGCCAAGGTTATTTCTTGTGGGGGTCTTCTCTTCCTCATTCTGCCTTTCTAGAGGACCCCAGTCACTGAACTGAGAGGCCTTCGGACTGCTAGGTGGACCTGCCACAGTACTAAGCGTCCAGGAGCCTGAGAAAGACCCCCACTAAGCAGGACTCTGGCAGTAGAAATGAATATTCATTGGAGTACGCTTTGGGAATTGCCGGATCTTAGAACACACAGAGGAGACCAGGGATGCAGCTCAGCAGTAGAGTGCTTACTGCGTGGGACATGGTCCTGCATTCCAGTTCCAGGCAGAAGACCTTGCATAACGGCACATACCTGTGATCTCAGCACTTGGGCAGTAGAAACAGGAGGATCGGGAATTTTAACCCACCCCAGGTACATTGTGTGCTCAAGGCAGCTTAGACTACATGAGAACCATTTTAAACCCCACCCTCCACACAAGAGGAGAAATAGAGAGACCTTGAACCTACTTAGTTTGTCATCGTCCCTCTCCATGGCAGGTGACACATCGTGGCGCAGCCTCACAGCTTCTCCATTGTCCTTGGTGGCCTCTGCTAAACTGTGTTCAGATTTCTTACATTGCTTGAATGGGCCCCTGGGTTTGATCTTCAGCACTGGGAGAAAAAAAGAAAGAAAAGGAAGGAAAGAGAAAAACAGCCAGACATGGTAATACATCCTGTATTTCTAGAACGATGGAGTCTGAGGCAGGAGGATTTCCATTAGCTCAAGGCCAGTCTGGGCTATAGCATGAGATCCTATCTGTCCTAGGTTCAGCTCTATGGCTGCACTAAAATGCCCTGACAAAAAGCAGCTTAGGGGAGAGAGGATTTGTTTTAGCTGACAGATCCAGATTACAGTCCCTCACTTTGGGGACGTTAAAGCAGAGGAGACAGCCGGTCACACCACGTCCAGAGTCATACATGTAGAAACATGTATGCTTGCATGCTTGTGCTCAAGCTCCTTTCCTCCACTCTTGTACCGGTCAGGACCCATTGCCTAGGGAATGAGGCTGCCCACAGTGGGCTAGGTCTTTCCGTGTCAGTTAACTTAACCAAGGCAATCCCCCACCCTGCAGATATGCCCACAGGCCAACCCAATGTAGGCCATTCCCCAACCAGACTGTCTTCCCTGGTGATTGTAGGTTGCATCACACCATCTCAAGGTGGAATAAGACAACAGTAATGCCTTCGTCAGGGTGACTATTGCTGTGACGAAACACCATGACCAAAGCAACTTGGGGAGGGAAGGGTTTATTCCGCTTAACTTCCACATCACTGTTCATCACTGAGTGATGTCAGGACAGAACTCAAGCAGGGCAGGAACCTGAAGGCAGGAGCTGATGCAGAGGCCATGGAGGAGTGCTGCTTATGAGCTTGCTCCATGGCTTGATCAGCCTGCTTTGATTTATTTATTGTTTGTTTTTTTCGAGTCAGGGTTTCTCTGTAGCTTTGGAACCTGTCCCGGAACTAGCTCTTGTAGACCAGGCTGGCCTGAACTCACTGGGATCTGCCTGCCTCTGCCTCCCAAGTGCTGGGATTAAAGGCGTGTGCCACTACTGCCTGGCCCAGCCTGCTTTCTTATAGAACCCAGACCCACCAGCCCAGGGATTGTACCACCCACCATGGGCTGTACCCTTCCCCATCAATCACTAATTAAGAAAACGCCTTACAGCAAGATCTTTTGGAGGCATCTTCTTCGTTGAGGTTCTCTCCCTTAAGATGATTCTAGCTTGTGTGTAAAGTTGACATAAGACCTGTCAGCACGAGGGACAAAGTAAAAGGCAGGTGGACCATACTGAAGGAGATGTGTGTATGATTCCCTTCTATTGCCCACAGCCCCTCCACCCTTGGCCTGCGCCTCACTTGCTTGTGGTTTTCCCACTCCTGGGGTGGTTCAAGCTGCATAGTGTCCCATGCCAGTGTCCAGCTATAGGCCAGGCTTACATGGGAGATGTCTGACCTCTAACTCCTGCCCCCAAGGAAAGGTTGAGGTTATGTCAAGCAATCCCCAAACTGGGAACAGCAGGGACAAAGAGCAGCACTTGCGTGTTTCCCAGAATGCTCTTCTGAAAGGTGGCAGTGCAAACGAGAAACCCTGTGGTGCCAGGACCCTGAAGTCAGACCAACGCAGAGCACTGTGTAGTATCCTTAAACACATTCCATGTGAGTCTAAATACAAGGGAAAATACTGTCTTTACTCCTGGGGTTCCCCGGGGCCTTTCTCTCTTTTGTTTGCTTTCCTATGAATAGTAGACTCGGGACTACCTTGTTGTGGGCAGCAGGCCCGTGCTGTTTAACTTCAGGAGGATACTGTTGGCAGCCTCGCCTTGGGCCCTTGGGTGTGTTGAAGATGAGTGACCTCGTCAGTCTGGTGGGATCAGAGGTGCATACCACCATGTCTGGCTTAGTACCAGGGTTTATGAAGGAAGTGAGCGTGAGTGTGTGTGTGTGTGTGTGTGTGTGTGTGTGTGTGTGTGTGTGTGCACATACTTGTGTGCACTTTGGACCTGGTTGCATCAAGTTGGGGGAAAAGCAGATGGCTCACTGTCTCTGCTGGTGAGCAATAACTTCGATTGTTAGGATGCTTGGTGCCTTGTCTGTGTGTCTATAACAAAATATCTGAGGCTTGGAAGTTTAAATTTTTTTTACATTTATTTATATAGTGTGGGGGCGTGCATATGCCATGCATTCATGTGGAGATCAGAGGACCACTTGAAGGAGTTGGTTCTCTCCTCCCACCATGTAGATTGAGGGTCATCAGACTTGGTGGTAAGCGTCGTTACCTGCTGAGCCATCTCACTGGCTTGATGCGCCAACGTTTATAAACTACAAACATATTATCTCACCAAGCTGAAGGTTTGAGTCCAAGATGAAGAAACTGACCACGAGAGGCACCCTCATGAGTCTCCTAAGAGTTTCCCTACTGGTACCACCATATTGGACCCAGCTCTGCTCCCAGACTTCACCCCGGTTGTCTGCTCAGCACCCCAGTTTCTGCTCAGGACCCTGCTTCTGCTCTTCTGCCTCTTTCAGCTCAGCAATGGGCACATGACCAGAACTAGCCAGTCAGAACAGGTACCCCTTGTTGGTCCTGGTCTGGGTCAAAACCCAAGTAGCCCTAGCCTGGAGCCATTCCTAGAGCTGCCTAAAGCCATTTTGTCACCACTAGGGAAAATTCTCCCAAGGGAAGAGGCATGGCAGAGGCTAGGGAACAGGAGAAGGGGAGAATTGGGTTTCCAGGACATCCTTGGCAAACCGAGATCCAACTATGCCTGAGGCTCAGGGCTAGCCCTGTGTTTTTGTCGTGTGAACTGCTAGAACAACCCCTGTAAACTGCTTAATCCAGTTTTAATTGGCTTCTACAGAGCTGTGAGAGAAAGCT
Source organism: Ondatra zibethicus (assembly GCA_004026605.1). Taxonomy (NCBI): domain Eukaryota; kingdom Metazoa; phylum Chordata; class Mammalia; order Rodentia; family Cricetidae; genus Ondatra; species Ondatra zibethicus. The sequence continues at coordinate 9,682 of PVIU01022715.1, read as the reverse complement.
CTAAGCCGGCCTTGGGCACCTCACCCAGTCTGGGCTTCAGAAGGTACAGTCAGCAGCAACAGCACCTGCACGGGATGGCTGCAAAACTCAGTAGCATAACGAACCAAGGTGCTAATTAGAGTCTGGCACAGAGGAGCTTGGTTGGGGGAGCTTGGTTGTTGCAGTGGAGTATTTGGAGGAGTTGGATTAGAACAGGGTGAACCCATCACCCATTGTAGACTCACCGATTCGTTCTATGTCATCAATGGACATTCCAAGTCCCCAGGCACCCAGCCACAGCTGGACTGACAGAGAAAAGCTGAGGAAGCCCAGAACATGTCAGGGAACAGAGGCAGCTTTGGGCCATGCAAGAAGAACCACCATCCCTCCCCGTGCACACTCTAAGGCACTCATGCACTCTGTGAACATGGGCAGAGCACAGAGTCCGCTGCTTAGTCACAGAACAAGCCATGGTGATGGTCATGCCAGCCACCTCCCTGAATATGCCATGCCATACGGGATTCCAGATCAGCCAATCAGAGACAGATGTGACTGGAGATAGTGGATGTTGATGGCGGTAGCCACTGTGGTAAGAACATCCACACCTTGAGGGAACATGCGGTCTCTACGAAATGGGTGGAAATGGGCCCTCAACAGGCTGAGTGTGGAAGCAGACTCCCCCGTTGGGAGATCTATAATATCCAACCAAGGATGTCAGAGGGAACTGAGGCCCAGAGAGCCTCACCAGGTCAAGGTTCAACTTCCCCATGGCATCCTGATTACAACGCACCTCATTGGTGGCTTCAAGTGGGGATCACCGCTTACTACCTGAGGTTTCTGTGGGTCTTCAGGTGGAGTTCTGCAGTCAGCTAATGTCCACTGGGCTGACGTCATCAGAAGACCTGACTAGGACCCCAGGACCTGCTTCTGAGGTGGCTCCTTCCACGGCACCGACTGCGGGCCTTGGTTACTCTTCACGTGTCTTAGACTTCCTCTTGGGGTGAGGACTGTGAGAAGGCTATGTAGCCGAGGTTAGACCTGAATTTCAGACCCTGCTGCTTCTACCTATGTAGTGCAGATTATAAGTGTACTCTGCCTCCCGGGTTTATGCTTTGCTGGGGACTGAGCCCAAGGCTTCACACAGGCTAAGCAAACACTACTTCTCAGCCATGTGTGCTATTATTTTAGCACAGTAACCAAATGAAATTAAACTGAAACAGCCAGACATCAACCTTGCCAGAGCACAAGAGGGCAGGTTGTTGGGGCCACACCCTTTTCTCCTTGTTGTACCCATGGTCCCCAACCTGGGCAGGGTGATTTTGAATGGGGAGAGTCAACATGCTGGGGCATGAGACTCCAACACTCAAGAAACTTGAAGATGGCCTGTAACGGGCCCTTGGGCTCTAGGGCAGGGAGCCAGATACCAACTACCCCTGCCACAAGAGAACATCTCAGCCCTGGGGCAGCCAGCAGAGAAGGCAGGGTGCACCCACACCTCTAACGCTCTTCTACACAGGCCACCCACGCAGACCCTGGCCTCAGCACAGACACCTACCCATGTTCATACACGTTCACGTGCACGCGCGCACACGCGCACACGAGCACACACACACACACACATCCCTGCACTGATGGCCCAGTACAGGGTGGTCCCCTGACTCCTGAGAGCCTGATCTTTCCCTAGCATGCCTTTTTAGCCCTGCCTACCCAGCAGCAGCTCAAGTGACCCAAACATGGGCACCCAGGCTCTGGGCGGGCCAGGCTGGGACCTGTCCCAAAGACTGCATGGAAACAGGAGGCCAAAGAATGCAGTGGGCAGCTTGGCAGAGATACAGACAGACAGAGCTGTCTGGCTTCCAGTAACTTGCCCGCCCTGCCTGACCTCACCCACCGGCTGGAGCCTTGGCCAATAGATACTGGCCCCAGGCTCCAGCCCCCAAAAGTGCCTGGCTGAATTGCAGGCACGCACGCACACCACGCACGCACAGCTGCTGCAGGCCCTCAGGACACCACCCTTGTCTCCAGTGAGTAGGACAGGGAACTGGATCCCTGTCCTCCCAGGGACATGCCGGGAAGGGGTATCTTCGGTTCCCTTCCTGGAAGCCCATTGGCTCCTGTCCCGAGGGGCCCAGCCCCCCTTCCCCCAGACTGATTCCCCTGGAAGCCTGTAGAGCCTTGGAAACCCTGCTGGGCCCACTTGACCTGGACTCCATGGCCAACCTGGACACAGGAGCTTGTCAGCCCTTTTCTCCTTTCCCTGACCACTGAGGTGGAGGTGAGGCTCTTTATGAAGATGCCCATGAACCCAAGGACGCCCTGCCCCCACCCCACTCTAACCGAAAGAGTTTCAAGATGGGTCCCTGCGTGCCAGAGGAGACAAAGGGAACAAAAGAGGCCATAAAACAGGTCAGCCCAGACCTGAGAAGGAAGGGCTTGGAGGCCCTGGGGCAGGAGAAACAGCATCCATCTGTGGGGCTATTGTGGGAAGAGAGGACAGGAAGAGACAGTCAGCTGCAGGAAGAGGGGAAATGGGCACCTGGAGCTGGGGGCAGCCTCCGGGCTCAGTAGGAAGTGAGCAACCCCAGAAGCAACGAAGCGAAGATGGGCTGAGCCAGGCCGGGATGATGAGGCCCGTCCACTCGGGCTCTGCTTCATTTCCTGGTGCGGAGAGGATGTTTGACGTGTCTTCATTCGTTAAACATGCCTGTGAAGTTGGGCTGCTGGCAGCACACACCTTTAAACCCCAACACTCAGGAGGTAGAGCAGGTAAGCAGAGTTCCAGGACAGTCAGGATTGAGACCCTGTCACAAACAAAGTCTGTGATCCACCTGCCAAGCATCCTAAAGGTCGGGGTGAGAAGAGATGAAGAAAGCCATGCCTTCCACTCCCAGGGCAGATAGGAGCTTGGGATGGGAAGTCATAGTGCTGTTCTACACATGGTCTTAGAGCAATATGACATGTATGTATATATGTGTACTAGATCACGTGAAACCACTCATTAACAGAAAATAAAACAGAACAAGCAAAGTCTTGTTCACATGGAGAACAGAGACCCCAGTTCTTGCTGGCACTGTCCGAGGAGACGGGGATGGGGGGAGGCCAACATCACCTGATCCTTCCTTATCCCTGAGTGAGCAAGAGCTCTAAGGACTCACTAGGCTCCTGATCCGGTTTCCTCCTGTGGCTCCCTGTGGGGAAATGGAGACAGGTGGACCTGGGGCTGAAAGGCCAGTCAGTCTGTCTTAGGGCTTCTGATGCTGTGAAGAGACACCATGACCAAAGCAACTCTTTTTGTTTTGTTTTGTTTGTTTTTGGGTTTTTTTTGTTTGTTTGTTTTGAGACAGGATTTCACTGTGTATCTTTGACTGTCCTGGAACTCCTTCTATAGACCAAGCTGACCTCAAACTCACAGAGACCCGCCTGCCTCTGCTTTGCTGAGTTCTGGGATTAAAGGTGTGTGCCACCAACACCCAGCCATGGAAACTCTTATAAAGGAAAACATTTGATTGGGGCTGACTCACAGTTCAGAGATCTAGTTCATTATCATCACGGCAGGGCATGGTGGAGTGCAGGCAGACACGGTGCTGGAGCTGAGAGTCCTACATCTTGATCGGCAGGCAACAGGAAGTGAGCTGAGAGATACTGAGTGTGGTTTGAGCACATATGAGACCTCAAAGCCTGCCTCCACAGTGACACGCTTCTTCCACACCTAGTCCAACAAAGCCACACCTCCCGATAGTATCATTCCCTATGAGCTCATGAGGGCCAATTACATTCAAACACCACACAGTCCATCCAAATCAATGCACTCTGAGCGGAGTGAGACCCTGCCTCAAAAATTAAAACGGAGAGCAATAGAGGAAGACACTGTGTTCATTTCTGACTTTCACATGAGCACACACACCTGCACGTCCATGCTTGTGTACGTGTGCAGACACTCAGCAGGAACATGCACACACACACAACCACACACAAGACTCTTAAAATAGCAGCTTTGAGAAGTTTGTGGGAGACCTTGGAAGGAAGTCGTACTGGAATTACAATGTCAAAAATTAAAAAACATTTTTAAAAGCCACTAAGTAGTTTTTAAAACATTTATTTTTATTTTACGTGCATTGGTGTTTTGCTTTCATGTGTGCCTGTGAAGGTGTCAGATCCAGGACACAGTTGTGACCTGCTGTGTGGGTGCTGGGAACAGAGCCTGGGTCCTCAGGAAGAACAGCCATTGCTCTCAATTGCTGAGCCATCTCTCCAGCCCTAAAAGAAATAGTTTTTAAAAATCAGGTTTATGTGTTGGACATGGTGGTGCAGGCTTCTTATTCCAGAATTTAGGAGGCTGAGGCAGTGAAATAGTTTGAGGTCAGTCTAGACTGCATAATAAGAGTCTTAAAAACACAAAACAGGGGTAGGGATGAGTTGGTGGAGTGCTTATCTAGCGTGTAGGAGTCCTGCGTTCATCCCCAGGACCACATCACGTAAAATGAGCTAAGAGAAACATCCACGCCAGTAATCCCAGCACTAGGGAGGTGAAGGCAGGAGACATTCAGGGTCCCCCTCTGCATTGGGGTGAGTTCTAGACTAGCCTGGGCTATACAAAGCCCTGCCTCAGCTCTCCTTTCCCCACAATTCCCTCAGACTTCATCCTCACTGCACACAGGGTAGAGTCTTGATTTTTTTTAATGATTTATTTACTTTTTATATTCATTTCTGTTTTATCTGTATGTATGTCTGTGTGAGGGTGTCAGATCTTGGAGTTACAGACAGCCCTGAGCCACCATGTGGGTATTGGGAATTGAACCCAGGTCCTCTGGAAGAGCAACCTGTGCTCTTAACCACTGAGCCATGTATCCTTCCCCAGAGCCTTGATTTCTGAAGTGGTATTGTCCTAGGACTGGCTGTCACAGTCATAGCATTCTGGCTGGTGTCAACCATCGCATCCCTCCTTCCCTTTCCCCTTCTCCTGTGCTGCTCCGTACATGGGGAACAGCTTCTCCTGGCATCTATGTAGACACTAGGTTTTCTTTCATCCTTGACTCTTTTCCTTTATTGAGGTTCACCCTCTGGGGAAGGTCTGAAGTCAGCAGCTCACATCCCCTCCACCCCTGTGCCGCAGCCGTTCCTTCTCCCCTGGTTTGCTTTGCTCCACAGTCAGAGCCTCTCAGGCTTTCCCCAGACTGGCTGGGGCCTCACTGTGGAGCCTGAGCCGGTGGCACACTCCCATCCTCCTGCCTCAGGCTCTAGAGTGCTGGGATTACAAGTACTGACTCTGCCAAGAGAATCTTTTAACACGCCAATCTCTCAGGCAGCTAGTCAGCTTCCAATTTGTTCCCTGGCATCTGGTTGGGAGTGTACACTAACCCACACTCTCTCCCAGCCCCGGTCTGTGCAGCGCCACGCTGGCCCCTTCCCTACTGCGATTGCTCCAGCTACACCCACCTCCCAGGCTGGTCCCCACTTCAGGACACCCATTTATTTGCTGGCAGTCTCTTGCATCACCTATCCAGCACCCACTCCCCTGGGACTGTGACTCCTTGGGTCTTCTCTGACTGGGCTCTGCTTGTTTAGACTCTCTTCCTTCCAGAGGCTCCCAGCTCGGTTTTGCAGGAACCTCTCTGAGGCCTGGGGCGAAGCCCACACCCTGTATTTCCTAAGATGTTTGTGTTAAAAATGGTCTCTTACTTGTATATAATATATTTCTTATTGGGCTGGAGAGATGGCTAAGAGATTAGGAGCACTGGCTGCTCTTCCACAGGTCCTGAGTTCAAGTCCCAGCAACCACATGGTGGCTCACAACCACTGTAATGAGATCTGGTACCCTTTTCTGGTGTGCAAGCATACATGCAGGCAGAACACTGTATACATAATAAATAAGTTATATATATATACATATATCTTATTTATGGGCCTTTATTATGGTTTTAGGTCAGATAGAAATATCACATAGCCCAAGCTGGCCTCGAACTTACTATGCAGCTAAGGATAACTGTGAACTCAAGACTCTCCTGACTCTGCCTCCCACATGTAGACTTTACGGGCGTGCGTGTTCATTTGGTGCTAGGGATGGAACCTAGAGCTACATACGTGATAGACAAGTGCTACCAACTGAGCTACATCTCCAGCCCTCAACTTAATCTTTTTGCTCCTGCAGAATGGTTTCCCTCTGTCTAGAGGGTCCTTTCTTACTAGGGTCTCTTCCCAGAAGAGCAAATACTGAAGCCAGGCCGTGATCGTGCAGACCTTCTTATCCTGGCCCTAGGGAGGTAGAGGCAAGTGTATCTCTGTGAGTTCCAGGCCAGCTAGAGGGTACCCTGTTTCACAACAAAAGAACAGCAAATAAAAAATTAAATATGATTTAAAGTGCTCTTCCCAGTGGCGGAGCCCAGAAATGAGCAGGAAAGACCCTGCAAGACAGAGGGATAGAAGATGAATTAGTGGGCAAAGGAGAGAAAGTATTTAGTGTCGACACATCTTAGTGGCGTTCAACGATACCTTTGCACTTGTCACCAATCTTTTCCATCAAGGAAACCGGGTGGCGGCTGGTGGGATGGAGGTGAAAACTTCCAAGGAGGATCCTCCCCACCGGAAGCCACGTTGGCTGCTCAGGATGTGGCCAGAGATGCAAGGAACTGGGTGTCACTGTCCTGCATGTCCAACTCATCTGGTCCCATTGCCCAACAATGCCCCTGTGTGGCCTGCATCTGGGTCAAGCCAACTACCCCCAGCACCCAGGTAGCCCCCGAGGGACACCCCTAAAACTGTTAGCCACCCCGCGTGGGTCTTGCTGCTTCAGTGCTTTCTGCTGTGGTAGAATTACTCAGGACACACACACTTGCAGAGATCTTTACTCACCGAGCCCTCCCCAGCCCCACCCCAACCCCTTTTCTTTGGGATCTAATCTTGCCACTGTGTAGGAGGCCTTACCATGTTCCAGCTCTGGTCATCCTGCCCTGCCCTCCTCCACTCAAGGGCCTGTGTCCCTTTCTCTCTTAGTATCCAGCAGCCGTGGCCACAGGATGGCTCGAGGGTCTTTGGCACCACTTGTAAATGTCCTCCCGGCTTCTCCAAGAACATTCCATCTGAGAGCATCAGACTTTTGCTGGGCAAGCAGGTGGAACAGGCCCAAGTCCCAGCTCCCTGGGAATGCTGCTTTGCAAGCACCTTGTGGAAGGCTCCAAAAGTCCTCCAGGCTCAGCCAAGCCAGAGTGCCACTGTGTACTGTGTCATGAGGGACAGTTAGGGTCCTGGGGCTCAGCCCTGGCATATCACCAGCAGTGACAGTATCCCCGAATTCTATGAGGGGCGGGGAAGTGGTATCCTCAGCACCCAGCTTAGCCCCTAGCAGATGCTCCACTTCCCAGAGCTAGAGGGGGCGGTGGAGCAGTAACCATCCTCGAAAGCCCCCAGAAACAAAGCCGGGGGCAGGCCTTACTCATAACCCAGTCAATCACTGTTGAATAGTCAGCTTCCTGGAAACCCAGGTGGCCGTGGCAAGGTCAAGGAAGCTGCAGGGCTCCTTGATCCTGCCCATGGAATGAGCAACCCTGCTGAGCCGCTGTGCGGCAGGAGCAGCTGCAGCACCTCCAGCACCAAGCAGCTCGGCTCGCCCTGCCTGCCGACAGCTTTTCTCATGGCCCTAGACACAGTGTCCTAGGTCCTGGGGGCCACCTCGTCAGCTCTCTCACCGTTCACTCCCTGAACAGATTCCACACCTGCAGAGACCTCCCTGTCTGATTTATCTGCAGATAAATCTGGAGCATAGATCCAATTCTGTATCTCCACCACGCAATCCCGCCACCATGGACCCACAGCTGTGTCGTCTCCTGCCAGCACGTTTTCTGAACCTGCCTTAGCGCCTCCGTTCATTCACTCCTGCTCACGCTCACCGCCTCCAGCCTCCATTCACAACTGTTCACACTCAGCCTCCGTCATCCCTGCTGCCTTGGCAGACTCAGTCTGTCTCGTGTTAGTACCATACTGCCAGCTCTCCCCAAACTCAGCCCACCCTGCCTCCCCCAAAGCTGACTGCTCTCCCTCTAGTTTGCTTTCTGTTGAGGTAATAAGCAGCTCGGGGGAGGAAAGGGTTTATTTCACCTTTCCAGTCACACAGGCCCTCAGTGTGGGAAGCCAGGGCAGAAACTCAAGACAGGAACTCAAGAGGCAGGAACAGAAAAGCAGAGACCATGGAGGAACTCTGCATACTGGCCTGCTCATCTTGCTTTATATAAAGAATTATAGCTCTCAGGACCACCTGCCCAGGGGTGGCACTGCCCCCAGTGGGCTGGGTTCTCCCACATTTGCCATTAATCAAGAAAATGCCTCTACAGCCGGGTGGTGGTGGTGCACGCCTTTAATCCCAGCACTCGGGAGGCAGAGGCGGGTGGATCTCTGAGACTGAGGCCAGCCTGGTCTGCAGAGTGAGTTCCAGGACAGGCCCCAAATCTACAAAGAAACCCTGTCTCAAAAAACTAAAAATAAAGAAAAGAAAACACCTCTCCTGATGTGCCCACAGGCCACTCTGATGGAGGCAGTTCCTCAACTGAGGACCTTAGTTTGTGCCAAGTTGATAAGAATTAACCAGTTCACCGCATCTCTATGAGGCTCACTCAGACTCTACTCCAAGGTCACTGTGTCAGAGAGGCTTGTGTGGGCCTCAGGAAGTGGGCTCTCATACCTGCTTATTCCCATGCTGCTGTGACCTCTCTCCCTCCCTCCCTCCCTCTCTCCCCTCTTCACCACACACACACATAAGACCAGACAAGAGCTGCTTCAGCCACCATGCCTTCCCCGCCAGGATAGACTGGACAGTCTCAAACTGTGAGCCAACAGGCCCCTCCTCCCATAAGATGCTTCTAGTGGGACATTGGTCAGAGTGGTGAGGAGTAATTAGTATATCAGTACCTCACTACAGGAGAATACCCTGGAAGACAGCAGAACAGTCATAGCACCCTGTGCAAGGAGTAGAAGCTTAGGGGTTGGAGGTTAGGGAAGAAGGTTTTACTTTCCACAGTACCCATATATGTAAGGTTTCCGTTGAACTATAGGGCTGGAGAGATGGCTCTGTGGTTAAGAGAACCTGGGTTCAATTCTTAGCACCCAGAGTGCCTTACAACGGCAGATATTGTGCCTTCTTCTGGCCTGTGCAGGTACTGCATGCATGTGGTACACATGCATTCATACAGGCAAAATGCCCACACACATAAAATTTAAAAAAATGAATAACCTCTGAGATGGCTCAGAGGTTAACAGCACTGGCTGATTTCCAGAGGTCCTGAATTCAATTCCCAGTAACCACATGGTGGCTCACAAATCATCTATAATAAGACCTGGTGCCCTCCTCTGGCATACAGGCATACGTGCAGACAGAATACTGTACACATAATAAATACATCTTAAGAAAAAAAAAGAAGCCAGGTGGTGGTGGCCCACACCTTTAATCCCAACACTCAGAAGACAGAGGTAGGCAGATTTCTGAATTTGAGGCCTGTTGTGGGATATTTGTACCCTGAAGATACATTGTTGTGATTGGTTTAGCCAATAGCTAAACAGGAAGTATAGGCGGAACTTCCAGGCAGGAAGAGGACTCCAGGAAAGAGATGGCAGGGTCACCAACCAGACATGGAGGGAGCTGGAGGTACACAATAAAGGAAAGGCAAGAAGACGTATGGTAGAATGTAGGTTAAGAGATAGGGTTAATTAAGTTATA
>PVIU01022714.1:0-28842 GCA_004026605.1 Ondatra zibethicus | reverse complement strand
TCACATCAGTAATAAAGAAAGCCATTAGAGAGTTTCTACGATGTGTATAAAAATAAGGAAATATTTTCAAGTAAATAATGTCTTGTATATTATTCTCAAGTAAATAACGCCTTATATATACATATATTTATACATATGTTTTTGTATATGTACATGATTGTACATAATTGCATATAAAATTAATCACTTAAGTTTGCATTCTTCATTACTGTATGCCTATTTAGAAAGCAGTAAAAACCTTTTTCATCTTTTAAATTTTGTACATACTGGACTTTAAAGTTGTTTTAGAACTTAAAATTTATAATTTACAATGAAAACAACCTGAACATTAAGTATAATTGAATTTGTTGATTTCTGGCGGAATATACTCCTAGAATTTCTGTTCAAGGATTACTGAATACTAGAACACTTTCTTGAGATTATATTTTTAACATTCATTTAAAGTGATTTAGTTGAATTAAAACTGAACATGAGTACCAGAGAAAAGTGCTCACTCAACCCAGCCAGGAAATGCTAAAATAGAATGTTTTGATATCAATCTTTTTTACATTTTTTCAGTTAGATTAATATGTCATATAGGCTTCAGCCTACAGGACACTGCTGCCAACCTTGGTACTTCCATCCATAATAAATCTCCTCTAGTAATTAAGTCACAAACATGACCAGAGATTTGTTTAATAATGTTTGAAGCACTTCTCAATCTAATCAAGCTGACAATTAAGATTAACCAAAAGAGATGGCAGAGTGGGAGAAATGACACCTTGTGTCTGCCAGGAAGCAACATGTCTCTGTGAAGACATGCTTTCTCCTCCCTCCTTTCTCCTTTCTTCCATAGAAGCTCTGGACTCCGGAATCGTGGCACCCACACCCAGAGCTAACTTTCCCCCTTCATTATCTTTCCTTTAGTGTAGTCAGCTCTCCACAGACCAGCTGCACGGGGCACTTTACTGTCAGTTCTGTATTGGCCAATCAGATCCAGGTGACGGTAAAGATGATTAATCTCATTGTGAATCCTTTGTGAAGTTATCCCTCAGTACTGCTCAAAGTATTTATCACTTGCCCTTTAATTACAAATAACATGTGTCTTTACTTTGAAAGATATGAAATTATAATACTATGAAAGCATTCTATCTTGAGTAATGTACATTTTTTTCAATATTTCCTGTAAAATTATAAGTTTTCCAAATTAAAGCTTTTCACATGTATCTAAGGAAGTCTTTTATGGTACAAGAAAGAAGAAGTGAAGAAACATATTGCTGAACACAGCAGAGATTATATTACAAACACACCTTAAGATGATTTATTTCTAAAATACTACTTTAGCAGTTGGGAGCAGTCTTAGTAGTTAAGAGTCTATTCTAGCAAACACCCTGAGTTTGGTTCCCAGGAGCAATATGATAGTTCATAATTATCTGTAACTTGAGAAAATCAATTAGTACACATGTATACAAGCAGAGAATATACTTATATATAAAAATAAAAACAAATAAACCTTAAAAAGTAAAAATGCATCTTTGCTGTGACAAATTAACTTAATTAATTAATTAACTTGTGACATCCACACATTTAATCTATAGTATACTGTGAAATAAACCTTTCATACATGAATAAATATGTATTGCTCTCATTGGTTTAATAAATAACTAACTGGCCAATATCAAGGCAGGAAGAGGTTAGGTAGGAGAGGTAGACTGAAAGAACACTGGGAATAAGGAGCGTGGGGTGACCAGTCAGACACAGAGAAATCAGGAGATGAACATGCCCTGCTGAAAAAAACAAAAAGGTACATCCATGCAGAAAAGAATAGTTAAGAATCATGTGTTAATTTAAGTTGAAAGAGCTAGTTAATAACAAACCTAAGCTATCGGATGAGCATTTATAATTAATAGTAAGTGTCTGTATGGTTGAGAGCTGGATGGCAAGAATAGAAAACCCTCCCACAGTAAGATGTGATGACCTCGGCTCTATGCATTGTATTAGTAACCTTACTGTCATCATCAATGTTATGGTTATAGCTGCTTTGTCCAGAACTTTCTGCATGTTTTTCTTATTTTTTATTTTTGTTGTTTTAATAACATTAACACACATACTGTCTTAACAAATCTTTAATGTTCATTATAGTATATTTAACTATAGGTATGAAATGATACAATGATCTACAAAATATATTCATTTTCTGCTCTGAAAATCTAAAACTTGAAGAAATTCACCTGTATTCTATTATTCCATCACTCTAGTATAAACTTCCATGGGTCAAACAGTTTTATAAAACTGATTTATCGAAATTACATAATGGTTGCCTTTCTGTGACTTGTTCCTTATATATTTGGTTGTGAGCCTAGCCTTTAATGGCTGAGCCATCTCTCCAGCCCTTGTGACTTGTATCTATCATTTAAAATGTCCATTCATTTTCATATCAAATCTGCTTATGTATCTCTGATCAGCAGAATTAAAGCATAAAGACATGGTAGAAATACAGAAAATGATATGAGCAAATAAAAGGAAACAGGACAGCTAGAATTATAGGTATGGAACTATGAAGAATTCAAGTTGGTTGCTCTATAAATTTAGAATATAAAACAGAATTTGAAAGTAGACAGTTTCATATATGAATCTAAAGAATAGCTACTATTTTAACTGATAAGACAGACACTAAATAAGAATCTATCAATGTTGTACTTCAGAGGAATTTAAATTTGATAGGTGTTTTGAAAGTCTGGTGTAGTGAAGAGTTCATGTAAGGAATGACAATGGCTTAAATTAATGGATTTATTGGAACTGTGTGGATAATGGCTACAGTAACATAGAACATAGAATCACTTGGAGATATAGTGGTAAGAAATGAAGAGTTAAAGTGACATTGATTGATCATTTTGCTCACTAATTTGAAATCCTTCTGTGGTTGTCACAATTTCACTTAACATAAATTTTAATATCTTAATTTTAACCTAAAATAGTTTGGCCTTTCTATATTTTAAAATACCTCCTATTTTGTAATGCCAATTCTAGCCCCTCGTACACTTGCTCCATCTAAACAATTTCCACATAGCTTTTAATCTTTTGTTTTCTTTTCCATAAGTGATTTTTGTAGTAAGAGGCACTTGGGCTGTGTTCCCAGTGCCTGGTTCCCAGCACAGGGTGCCTTGTTCTGTCCCACCTGGCTCCTAGTGCGTACCTGAAATAATTACACAGAAACTGTATTCATTGAAATACTGCCTGGCCCATTAACACTAGGCTCTTATTGGCTAACTCTCACATATTCGTTTAACCCTTTTCTAATAATCTGTGTGTCACCACGATTCGTGGCTTACCGGGAAAGATTCAGTGTGTCTGACCTGGGAGCTTCATGGAGGGTGGCTCTCTCTGACTCTGTCCCTTTCCCAGCATTCTATTCTCTCTCCCTGTCTATCTAAGTCCTGCCCTATCAAAAGGCCAAGGCAGTTTCTTTATTAACCAATAAAAGCAACCCAAATACAGAAGGACCGACCTACACCAGATTTTATCCAGACAATAAACTCACTCAAAATGTCCCTGCTTCTTTTTCAAAATCAATTTTCTCCATATCTATGATGTTTCCAGTGAAATAACCCTTAACCCTTTTTCAGAAGGATGTCCTGATTTTCCCATTCTCTATCTTATCATTGATTTTTAGCATTAGTTACTTTGTTTATATATCATGTAACAAGTAAAACTTGTTGCTTTGTATGTGTATAATGCATATGGGCAATTATGTTGAGGATCTCCTCTTCTCTATAGAACCTTTCCAGCAAATTAATCTACTTAAAACATCATGTATTGATCCTTTCTGTATGGTGGAAGGAACATTTGCCATTGAGAAGGTATTAAAAACATTTCTTTTAATAAATGAGTGGCAAAAGAACCTAGACACATTTTCACATTTAGAAATAGTAATTTTCTTGGGGTTAAAGACATGTTGGGGTGGATAAGTGTTTTTCCTACTACTACATAGGATGTGTGTTCTAATCCCGAAACCCAAGATGGGTGGCTCACAAAAATCTGTAACTAGTTCTTCATGGAATCCTCTTTTCTGGCCTCCGTGGTTACCTACAGGGTTGGGACACACACACAAATAGTATATTAAAATAAATATTTAAAAGCAAGGAAATTCATGAGCTTGTAGGATCTTCAGCAGGTAAGTGTGATTGATGCCAGACCTGGTGGTAAAAAAGCACACATGGTGGAAAAAAAAAAAAAGAACCAACTTCTGATGATTGTACTGATTGTACCCCCAGTCCATAAACACTATCATGCACAAATATTTTTATGTTTTATGCACATATAAAATGACTATATGTACAAAGAGAAATGGACTTGCTTCATGCTTAAATTTTGTCTCCAAAGACAGAGAGAGACTGCTTGTTGCTTGCTTATCTTTTTCTACAAGCACAGTGGCCCACTTTATACATAGCTGAAATAAAGAAATTATTAGATAACTAAGAGAGCCTATAAAGGAATTTAAAAATAAAGAAACCAGTGCCACATATATAAAATATTATCAAGGAACTTAACCGGATTCCATAAAGTAGACAAAGAGAGAATGACTTGGGAAAAAAATGGATAGTTAGAATTTACTATGAAGGACAGTAAGTGTGTGGGGAGGGTGGCATTACATCACAGCTCTAAGTCTTCAAGACAGTGCATAGCTGAACACTTACATATTCACTAAAATCTTCAAGCATGTGATGCAATTTTTGGTTTAATTTAGATAACAACAGAGGTGTAATTTGAACTCATATCAAAGACTGTGTTTCTGAATTTGGTAGCAGCATCACAAGTTATTTGCCATTTATCTCCCTTCTGTACACCCTCAGAAAGTTACTAATGGCCCTGTGCCCTCATTTGACACCTCATGTACTGAATTTTTGACTATGTTGAACAAGTACCACTTAGTTAAGGTGGGCCACACAGTAGTTTTGTTTTTGCATGAAACAATTCAGTTCTAGATTTTTTTCCCTCCTGGCTCTTCAGTAAAATTTATGCAGGTTTCAGCTTTTCCTGTCACTGTCAATCACAAGTAGAATTCATTTCAATAATTCAATAAATCTTTTTTTACTAGTATGAAAACATTATATTTAATTTAGTTTAAAATTTCTTCCCAATTCCTACTCTAACTTCAAATCTAAGGAGACTGCAGATGGGGAAAAAATCTGTTCCTTTTTTCTCTTTCCCTTGTCTTCATATCTAAATATCTTTCATATCTCTTCATAACTATACCTACTGTTTTGAACTCCTCTTGACTAGAGTTGATGCGTTGGGAAATGGAGGAGTGATGATATGATGAATGTTTCTTATCCAACTGGAAAACTGTTTTTGATGCTGCCATTCTTTCTATGGGAGATGCAAAATAAATAGTCCTTTCTTGCCTCCTAATTTTGATCCAGTTGGAAGATCCTTGGCATCAAATTTCTTATATGATTGACAAGGTTTGTTTCTTTGTATGTTTTTTTGCTGTGTGTGTATGTGTGTGTGTATTCAATTATCAGGCATCCAGAAATATATCCTACAGATTTTAATCCTTTAGGTGACCCTTTAAAATAAAATATTCTTTAGGATGAGCATAAATAGATAACTTTAATTTTTTTTCTATTTGACCAGTATTATACTTTTAATAAGAATGACCCATCCCCAAGGATGTAGCTATTAGAACACTAGATCAATAGATAGTGGCACTGTTTGGGGAAGGTTAGTAGGTATTGCCCTGTTAAAGGAAGTATGTGGCCAGAGGCTAGCTGTGAGAGTAAATGGTTTGTTGTGAGAATATGTAACTAAACAAAGATGTGTTACATTTGGTTATGCTTCATTTGTTTAACTGTGTAAAGATGCATTTGTGTTGATTAAACAAAAGTTAACCTGGGCTCAGAGAAGCAGAGTTAGCAACTAGTGGACAGGAAATAGCAGGACCAGCATAGCATGTGTTTTTAGTTGGGTCAGTGTGAAAGGAATGAGGTATCTGGGAATGTTAGTTGTTTTTCTAACTCTGTGACCTCACAGGTTTTCACCCTAGCCTTTACATCTCCAGTTTTATTGGAATTATAGATATTTAGTTAAAGGAACCTTTAGCAGCAGCAACTGAGCCATTGTCTGGCAGAACAGAATTTGCCCCCTCACCCCCACCCCAGGCAATGTCCTGAGCAGTCACTGTGACAAAGGTAAAACAGCAGGCTGCACCAAACCTAATTCGTAGTTTGCTCTCTGCTTCATGTTATGGCTAAAGATGTGAGCTCTTGGCTTCCTGCTCGGGCTGCTATATCAGCTGCTGCTGTCATGCTTTCCAGGCATGGTGGACTCTTATTCCTCTGGAATCATTAACCCAAGCAAAACCTCCTTCTGTAAGTTACCATCATCTTTATGTTTTAGCACAGCAACAGGAAATTACTTAACAGCCCCTTAACACTCTATTATGAAAAGGCATAAAACACCTTGCCTAGGCTGTCATGTCATATAATACCCCCTCCATCTACAATTAAAGGTTAGGACTTTTCATGGTAGGAGCTGAAATGTATGTATCTCAGCATCTGTTCAAGCTAAGGGGAAACAGAAGAAGCTTTCAATGGTGTTGTTTTAACTCCCCCATTTATGTAAAGGAAGAGAGAATTACCCTTCTCCATTTGTAAAATGTATGTGGAAGTCAAAACGTTGAGTCATCTTCTCTACTTGGATTTCACAGCTTTCAGTTCTTATATAGATGAAAGGGAATGGAACCAATTTCAGACTTGGAATACCTTACTGAGGGATTTCTTCCTTCAGTTTAGCATGATGTTCAATTTTTCTTTCTTTGAGATCAACTAAGACTGAACATTTTCCATTTTATTTACATTTCATATATTGTGCCACTGTGGAATAATTTAATCAATTTCACCATTGTGATAGTCCTTATTATTCTTTTATATACACACACAAATTCTTTTAGTATTGAATGTATTTAATATATTTGTATCCTGTTAACCCAAGCTACAAGTTAAACACCACCAGAATGGATTGCTATATCAGAATATGAAATACTGAATTAACTTTTCTCTTTTAGCGAATAAAAACTAAATAATAATTACTCCAAAGATATATTATACATACATATAAACTAAAACTTTTATATATATGTATGTATATATATAACTACATATATCACACATATATAATTTAAATAATGTCATATAAAAATAAAATTAGTATTTATTCTATAATTTTTCTTTCACATCTCCTTCAAGAATAAACTTGTGTGAAGAGTTGAGGACATTTGTGTCTGTCCTATGTACATTTTAATTCCAGGAAATTTCTGTTCAGTGTTCCAAAGTCTAGTAAGTCTCAGTAGTTACTGGATAGTTATTTACAAAAATTTATTTGAATTTACTACAAAACTATTTCATATATGTTAGGAATATTTTCTAATGCGAGCTCTCCACCAATGCAAAATCCAATCAAGCCAAATCAAAACAAGCCAAATAAAGAGATATCCAGGTTTAATGGGAATTCTGCACTCTCAGGTGGCCCTGAGGGGCCTCAAACATGACCAATGAGAGGAAGGAAAAGAGACCATGTGTTCCTCTTTTGGGAGTTCATTTAAATACTCTTGGGAGTGGTCCTGACACCCCCCCCATGGAGGGGTCAGGACCTGGCATCTTGGGATTTGGAGTCCAGACTAATACAAACTCTCAGGCCTGGAGGCTGGGATAGATGCAAGGGGCTGGTGTCTATGCTCCCAACTTAACATTCCAGACTCTTTGGATATAGGGGTGACAGAAAATTGAAGTGATAATATTGACAAAAATTCATTCTTTCTTTGGTAAAAAGGGTGTAGACTCAAATCTGGCTACTTCCTGTGGGCACAGGAGCAACGTGGTGAAGGGGAGAGCTAGGTGTCCACATTCAGCAAGAGGTGTGGCTAGAAAAGCATCCCATGTACTGTCATCCCAGAGACGTCAGGCATCTGTTCCTTGGGGGAGGTGAGAAGACAGGTGTCTAGGAAAAGAATTGTTGTCACCAAAGATGAGTGTGCCAGAATGAGGAGCAGGTAGGCCCTTCGTTGTGGCATCCTGGGAAACCTGAGGGTGGTAGGTCCTGTCTCCTGGACAGACCAAGTGTTTTGAGTAGGCACCTGCATGAGCCTGGAGAGATGGTACCAGCATGGGTGTCCCAAAAGCTTGGCAGCTGAGGAGGTGATGAGGATTACCGTGTGAGGTCCTGTCCATCGAGGTTAGGGAGACCTAGGAGTTAACTGTTTGAGGAATTGCTCTGTCCCCTGGGGAAAGCAGGGCAGGTTTAGGGGCATTAGGGTCCACTGGTGTGGTGGAAGGGAGACAACTATCATCATGTGAACAAAGAAGGGACCTTTAAAAGGGAGAGGTAGGGTAGGTACCCCACCAGTGAAGAAGTTTGAACTGGGAGGTGATGGTTAAGGGGAAAGGGCCTGCCATAAAACACATCAAAAGGTCTCAGGGTCATAGGGGAATGTGGGTGGCCCTGAGGTGAGCTAGGACCATGGGGAGAAGGGAAGGCCAAGATAATCTGAGTTTATGGAGAGCTTGGTTAGTTGTTGTTTGATGAGCCCCATTGTCCAGGAGATGTTGAGAGCTTCTGACACGAGCTCCATGACCCTGAGCCACCACATCTGCTGTTTCCCTGGAGACCAAAAATGCTTCTGTCCATCCTGTAAAAGCATCCTCAAGTGTTAAGAGACAATGGAGTTTTTTTCTGAGTGGCATATGGGTGAAATTAGCCTGCCAATCTTAGCCCAGTTGGTGTCCACAAAGCTGGTGTAGAGACTGACATATGTAGAGAGCCTCTTGTGGGTTGGCCTGGCACACGTCTGCCAGGAGGAGTGAACCTGTAAAATAGAATCTTGGAGATGGGTGGGGTAAAAAAGGGGCTCCAAGAAGCAGAACAAAGCTTTGGGGAAGTGGCTAAGGATATCTCTACCCAGTAAAGCAGGTATCACTAACAATGAGAGAAGAAATTTTCCTACAAGAATGCAGGGCAGTGGCAAAGTTTTAGGTGGGGAGGAATGGGTCCTGTCTACCCCCATAGCTGAAATTGGTGAGGGAAACTTAAGGCCCAAGTGAGAATAAAATAATGGACTTACCCAGTACCTGCAGCTTTACCTAAGGCTTAGATAGGGTTATGGGATAAACCAAGTCTGGGCAGCGTCAATCCTCTGCAAGGCTGAGACGTTTCACTTGCTGATGGAGATGAGGCCGGACCTCCATGGCTTAGCATAGAGGACCAGCCCACATGGGGGCATTGTGATGTCCAATGTCCAGGTTGCTGGCATGTAGGGCATAACCTTGGAGGAGGCGTAGTGAAATATCGTGCCACGTGACCATTTAGTCCACACTTGAAATAGTTTGTCTATGCGGTTGACTTAGGCTGAGGTCCACCAGGATAGAGCCTTGTGACTGGTTTTCCCTTGTCCCCATTCCTGTGACCTTAGGGCAGCTGCTAAGGCCTGGGCCTGTAGATTGTTGTAGCTTTGTCTGTCAGGAAGACTCAGCTTATTTTTCTTGGGCATTAAAAACTTTAAAGGCCATTTTCACCAATTCCTGTATAGGAGTTTGGGGACCATCCTCAACCTTTCTAAACTCTTTCCTAATATCTGGTACTGACTAAGAGATAAAATGGGTAAGCAAAAGGATTAGTAGATAAGGAACCTATCCGCTTTTCTATCTGAGAGAGAAATGGAAGAGAAAAGGGAACATGGAGAGGATTGGGAGGGGCTAGTCCAGTGCGCAGAGGGGGTCCAGAGGGTAGGGAGTTAAGGTAGGAGGGGAAGAGGAAGGTAGAAGTTGACATTGAAGCAAGGGAGGGGGTAGGGTAGTGTGGGCTTGAGGGAATGAGGGAGGGGTCAGTGCCTCTGGCAGCATGGTGCTGTGAGACACTGGCTACTTAGGGATGAGGGAGAGCACAGAGCCAAAAAACCATGGACATATGTAAGCTCTGTCCATTTGTCCTTATGGTGACAAAAATTTTCTAAGTCCCAGAGGATGGTAAGCTCAAGACTTAGTACATAGGGAAATCAGCCATATGGGACAGATTGATTTAGGACAAGCTCAATTTTAAAAGATTTTTGTAAGAGGCATTACATGGGCAACAGCGGATCTGGTTTTGAACTGTAAGTGCCCATTTTAAAGTCTATGCCCAATCACACGATCTAAGTCCACTCCAGTGCGACTGCCAAAATGGCTCTTAGGTCCAAATGGGGCCATGGAAATTGAATGCCTGGCGTCCCAAAACAAACAATTCTCTACCTCAAGCCAAGGCCGGCCCGCCAGTTTGACCACTGCTGGGAATCGAATCCCTAGCCTGGGCCGTGACTTCAGCAGGAATCTGAAAAATGACAAAAAATAAGTAGGAATGGGTTCCCCCAAAACCCTATTGCATAGACAAGAAAAGGGACTCACCAAGATGCAGCCGCTGTAGCCCAAAAGCCGGATTAAGCGTGGCGTGGAGAACTCAGATGGTAGACTGGGGGCTTTCAACATGAGGCCTGCCACATGGAAAGGGCCTGACCTAGCTCAGTGGGAACCTCCAAAATGTTAGGACTATTTCCTAACGCAAGCTCCCTGCCGATGCAAAATCCCAATCAAGCCAAACCAGGACAAGGCAAATTAAGAGATATCCAGGTTTAATGGGAGTTCTGCGCTCTCTGTGGCCCCGAGGGGCCAGGAATGCGACCACAGGGAGGAAGGAAAAGAGACCACGTGTTCTTCTTTTGGGAATTCATTTAAATATTCTTGGGAGTGTTCCTGACCCCCCTCCCCCAGGGAGGGGTCAGGACCTGACATCCTGGGATTTGTAGTACAGACCAATACAAACTCTCAGGCTTGGAGGCTGGGATAGATGCAAGGGGCTGGTGTCTATGCTCCCAACTTAACAATATATTCGGTCACTGATTTTTATTCCATACAGTATAGAATTAACATTTTTCTAGAGATTAAAACATAGAGAGAATACTGTTTTATGGCAAGGCGAGCAATATCCCATTTTGTTGATTAGCTTTTCTAAGTGGTGAATTTGCCAGTTTTCACAGCAACATTGGCGATGAGGACTCCTTCCCAGCATTTGAGGATGACTGACAGTGAAATGGAGACTATCAGTCTGCTGAAGTCCTGACACATGCAGGACGCCGCGCGTGTTTAAGAAGCATGAGCTTCCATAAAATCTCCTGATAAGTGAATCATTACCGAAGATAAGTCAAACCACACTATGGAATTAAGTCAAAATTTTTATTTCTGTAGTCTTTGGCATCTTTTCATTTGGTTCAGTAATAACCTATCTCCGTGGTTTTCCTTTCAGCTATATTCTAAAAGTACAAATGAATTCCTTCAGGGCTCACACAAGTTAAGAAATCATGTTGCCAACCGCAGATAATTACGACATGATTTCTGCACTACATGCTAATTGCCAACCAATGTGGCACAGCTCTGAAGTGTACTTTCACATGAGGAAGTAAGTGATAATAAAGAGAAGCCATTTACAAACCTCCGATTTACAAACCAGCAGAAAACCTAAATGCAATCCCATGTTTGCTCCACTTGTCTCAATGATTTCACGTTGAGTTTCTGGTTCAAGTGTAAAACAAACATTTGAAATAAAAAAAGATGTTATGTGTTTCATGTTTGGTAGTGGCAGCAACAGTAGAAAAAACATATAAACTATATCTACAAAAAATCATAGGAGTTCCTTTGTCATCATGAGAAGACATGTTTTTTTCATATTCCAAGAAATTTGAAAAATATTCGGAAAATATAAATTTAAAAATCTTGTTTATTCAGAAATAATTACAATGTTTACATGAATCAAAATCCAAACTAAGAACACGTCACCTGAAGGGATAGAAAAGACTCAAATGGAATAGAAGACTAAATATCCAACATTGGCTCATTCCCTGCCAGGACCTAAAAACAACACCATGGCATCTCTCACTGTTTTCTGACTTACAATTCTTGCCTTTGAGGGTAATGTGGTCTCTCCTGTGGGGAATCTTTGTTCCTCAGGCTATTGTTTCAGACCTTACGATTCTACAAAGGAAAGAAAGTATTTCTTTCTGCCCACATAATTCTGTGTTCCCAACTGGTGTAATCATCGATCATCTGTATGGGGTGGGAGAAGTATAGATTTCTCAGAAAATCCTGCTGAGAAGGCTAGAGGTACATTGGTTCCACAGTAAAAAAAATTACCTGTTTTGCCCATGTTTTAAACTTGCCAATTAGTATAGTCCAGATTGAACTTTGCAAATGTTATTAGAACCATGAGAATCACAAGGAGCAAAACCAGAACATGTGTTAATGATGATGCTCTCTTCCGGTAAAGTGTTAGTCTGTGTTGCAACACCACTTTCTCTACATAAAAGACAACGCTTTTCTTCTTTAGGGAAAGACTCACTATCAATGAACTCATATTATTTTAACATAGAAAAGCAGGCATTTGGGGGATAACCCTAAAAGACAGTCTCTCCACTACTTTTAGAACACTTTCTTTGAAGGCAATAGTTCATGATGGTTATATTCAATGCACATTTTATTTCTGGCTTTTTACCACTTCTTTTATTTTTTGAGATAGTATACAATTACATCATTCTCCCTTCGCTTCCCTCCCTCCAAACACTCCCACATACCTCATCCTTGCTTTCATGACCTCTTTTTCTCATTATTTTTTCATATCATGCATGTGTTTATATACTTATCTTTATACAAACATATATCTTCCTAAATATGGAAATACAACTTGCTCAGTCTGTATAATGTTACTTGTATGTTTTAGGAGTTTACCTACTTACTTAAGGTAGCGCTGAAAGAAATCCTTTGCATATTGACTTGACTTAGGTTTGATGTGCAGTTAATTTGACATTAAACCACATTTATATCTGCAGGAATTATTTTATTTGATATAAATGTAATTAACACTTAAAATTGTTATTGACAATATAGAAACATTTAAAAATTATATTTTATTAGCTTTGGCAAATAGTTTTGTACTTTTGTATTCTCAATCAATGATTATTATAATAATAATCTAGTATGTTTGATCATGAAATACAAAGCAAACCTTGTTAAGATGCCATGGATTGGAGAGGTATTATTAATTTAATTGAATTACAAAATATTGAACTACAATTGTATATTTTTATCTAAAGTCTATCAGCAAAGAATAACTATTATATAAAGTTAAATGATATTATACTCCAAGGAGGAGACATAATTTAGAACAATAAAATGTTATTTCATTCAAAGACAACAATGTATTTAAAAGTTCTAAGTATGTACTATCAATTTAGAAGGTATTTCTTGATCTACGTTAATGAATTTTAAGTATATATTCAAATTGGGGTTTCTAAATTAGTCAGCAAAGTAAATATTTCCATATTCCCCTCCTTCTCAACTGTGAGTCTGCGGTCATGAACACCATGGCAAAAGGAGCTTCCTTGCTCTTGACAGAGAGAGCAGCGACCAAAGATTTCTACATGGTTTCTGGCAACAGCTGAACCTCACACATCCACATGGTCTCTGGAGTCTGCACATGCACATGGACCTCAGTATGGTCCCCTATGGCAGTACAGACCATGGGCATCAACATGGCCATTTGCTTCTGCAGGCACCATGGACCTCATTATAGTCCTAAGTGGCAGCACAGTGGAGGGACATCAAGATTGTCTCAGGCCACTCACACTGACATGGCCCTCAGTGATAGTACAAGCTATACGCATTACTTCCCTTCCACCTGTCAAAGCAACTAATACCAGAGATAGAAAGTCATTGAAGAGAACACTTATGATTGGGATAATGATGTTGAAGTGTAGCTCTCCACAACTGATGGCTTCTGGCAGCGGTGTGGTGAAGAAGGACTTAGGTTTCATTAATGGACTGTCCGCTGGGAGTTTGAGCATGCTCCAGTAAGTATATGGACAGCACAAATGGACTTTTACTTTCCTTTATTTTATTGAGGAGAATCTCAAGGGTCAGGGAGGGAGGCTGAGAAATAAGTGTGTTTAGTGTTCATGATATGA
Source organism: Ondatra zibethicus (assembly GCA_004026605.1). Lineage (NCBI taxonomy): Eukaryota > Metazoa > Chordata > Mammalia > Rodentia > Cricetidae > Ondatra > Ondatra zibethicus. The sequence continues at coordinate 14,825 of PVIU01022714.1, read as the reverse complement.
AATTCCCAAATAGCCAATGAAAATATTATGAAGAAAAGTAACCTAAAAGGTCTAACATTAAACTGTAAAAATATTTACGGTTATGTAAGTACTTTACTGAAGGAAATACCAACTATTTTAATATCTTGCTCCTTAAATTTGTCAGAACATTAAATTTTCAGTTAATCATATTAGTATCTACTTGTTCTAGTTCTGTGAGGAAACAGCATAACCACAGCGACTTTTATAAAAGAAAGCATTTAATTGGGGTTTACTTACAGTTTCAGTGACTTAGTGCATTGTAATAATGAGGTGGTGGGCAGAAAATGGTAGCATACAGACAGACATGGTAAAGGAGTAATAACTGAGAATTCTACATCTTTCTACATCTAGAGCCTCAGGCAGTAGTAGAAGAGAAAACCTGAACCTGGCTGCCACTCCCTGATGACTAAGCATGTAAATACATGAACCTATGGGGAGAAGAGCAGTATCATTTAAATCACCACAGTGTCCTATATATAAAAGAGATTTAGATGCTAGAAATGGTTTTCTAGTTCACTCTTGGCTAAGGTATTCTCTTAGGCAGTATAGCGGCTTCTTGAACAGCTTCACATTTTCAATTCTGTTCTTACAAGTCACAAAACCCAACTCCCCAACTCCAATTATTTTCTGAACAAGCACTCATGAGGTGCTGTAATTCCCTTGTTACTCTGCTTCATTCTTCTCTTAAAATATAAATAATTGCCCAACATGTGATATGTTATGTGGTTTAATTTGTGTAGTCTTCTCTGTTTTAAGCTCTATGAGACCACCTTTTCTTTATTTACTACCTTTTGGCCAGCATTTAAAATACTACCTCACCTCTGCTAATTTCTATACAATATTTTTATATGAAAAAATATAAGAAACATGAGAAAAAAACACATGTTGTGCATATTGCATAGAATGTGTACACTATAGTGTGTAGTAATATTAATATATAACATTGACAAATCAGTCACAATAAATATATCTTAAAATTAATTAGGATAAGTTGATGATATGAATGAGTGATGCATAAAGGAATTTCTGTATTTTTTTCATCTAATTTTTTTAAGCTTAATGCTGTTGCGAAATAATCATTACATCAAGAAAATAAAAGATGGGGCAAAGAGGAACACAATAAGAGATGATGAGAGGCATTGAACATACTGAGTTATGTTGCTGTGTATGTCTGAAGATAACATGCTAGAACTTTGAATCGCAGCTTGGCATTTGAATTTCCCAGGACCTAGAAAGTGGTGCACTAAAGTAGCAGGTGAGGGGATTAAAAGAATAATATACATTGTGCAAACAAACTGGGCTTGGAATACATTATTATAGCTGGTATTAGAGGCCTTGGTCACCATGACTGGAACTGGAGTATCTTCAGAGAAAGGTTAACAAACACAGAGGTCACAGAGCCCATGAAAAGAGCACAAGAAAATAACGAAGCTAATACCCAAGAGAGGCCCTGTGGTGGTTTCATTCATTACCTGACTTGTCTGACTTATAAAAATACTTACAATTTTGAAGGAAAATCTAGTCTACCACTTGATGTTAGTATCAGCATATCAGCCCTGTCATGAATGTGGTGTATTTTAGCTTGGCCATATTTTATTTCTTATGTGATCTTCCCCATCATTGATACCAATTATTCTTAATTAATATCCTTGACAATTGAAGACAATTAGATATTTTAAATGAACTTGGAAAATGAAGGTGAGAGTTATTGCTTTCCTTTGTTATTTAGTATATGTTAAATAAATAGAAAAGAATAAAAATAAAATTCTAGAGCAAGAATTGTAATGACATTTTGTGTCTGATCTAACAAATAAACCTTGCAACAAAATCAGCATGCAGAACAAAATCACTAGTTAGCCACAGAGGTCAGGCAGTGGTGTCACACATCTTTAATCCCAGCACTAGGGAGACAGAGGCAGGTGGAACTCAATGATTTCAAGGCTACTTTGGGCTAAGCTAGATTGATCCAGTCTCAAGAGAAACCGAGCCGCAGGATGGAGACTGACATCTTTAATCCCAGTACTTGGGAGTCACAGGCCTTTAAACACAGCACTAGAGAAGTAGAGACAGGAATGATTTGGCTGGGCCGAGAGAGAAATGTAAGGTTGGAGAAGACGGGAGCTCATACGCAGTCTGAGCATGCAGTCTGAGCGGATTCAGTCTGAGCATGCAGTCTGAGCATGCAGTCTGAAGATTTAGTCTGAGCATTTAGTCTGAGGATTCGTAGAGACAGGATTGCCCCTTGGGTCTGAACATTGGTAGAGGTAAGAAGAACTTGCTAGTGGCTGGCTGCTCTGCTTCTCTGATCCTTCAGCTTTCACTCCCAAATATCTGGCTCTGAGATTTTATTATTAAGAACAATTAAAAATTGTGCTAGCAAAAACTCTTAAGTTCTTCAATTCAAATAGATTATGGTGAGATGATTTTATTTCTAGAATATATAAAAGTTAGATTATTGTAAACTTGCTATGATAAAATTCCTGTATGCCTTGAAGGTTTATTTGTAAATAATATCTTTTTAATCTTATCTTCTGGTTTTGTTCTGTACTCTGTCTTTTTAAAGACTTTACCCTTTTTTTTAAGCATCTCTCTAAAGTCTTTATTTCTTTTCTCTTTTAAGCCTACTATGTAACTTTATTCAACAGTGTGATCCATTTAGAGGTCTTTTATGTATGAATCTGTCCTATTGTGAATCCGTAATTCTTTACTATCCAGGAGCACTTCTTAAAAGGATAAGCAGTTCTTAAAAACTTAAGTTGCTCCATGTAGGTGTAATCTGGTACCACTTTTTTCCTGTCTAAACCTTAACTGCACTGTTATTATAATTATGATAGTTCCTGCCTGAGATCAGCACAGTTCAGCATAGCAGAGCCGCTCCTGCCTCAGAGCCATTTGGTGCCCCTGAGCTGTGCACCACAGTGCTAGCATGGTGGAGCTGCTTGTGCCTGTGAGTCAGTTGTGCCTCTGAGCCATGTGCAATGCTCCCCTTTTAGTCACTCTTTCTCCAGCAGGAGCCAGAGATGGCGCTGGCAGCAGAGTCCAGAAAGCCAGCATTTTAAAACCACCAAGGCTTTTTTAAGTTGTGGCTGCTGAGTGAGGAAAAACTTTGTGCAGCACAGTGCCAGCAAACAGCAAAAACTCTGTTAAACTCTGTATTCTTTTTGAAGCTTTCTCAGATTTTTTGTGGAATCAGTCAACCACGTTGAGGTGCCAGTCTGTAGTAAGAGAGCGAGTGGGCCGTGTTCCTGGCACCCGGCTAGCTTAACCCCCTAAATAATTACACAGAAACGGTATCCATTTAAACACTGCCTGGCCTGTTTGCTCTAGCCTTTTCTTGGCCAACTCTCACTCTTGATCTAACCCATTTTTAATAATCTGTATAGCACCACGAGGTCATGGCTTACCAGAAAAGATTCCTAACCAGTATCAGTCTCAGACAGGAGTTTCCTGGCATCTGCCACACTGCCTTCTTCCCAGCATTCTGTTCTGTCTCCTTTGCCTACCTGATTTCTGCCCTATGGAAAGGCCAAGGCAGTTTCTTTATTCACCCATGAAAGCAACACAAATACAGAAGAAACTCCTATACCATGGGGTGGTGTACCTCAGGCTCTGAAGAGGAAACACCATGCCACCTATTGCTTTGCTGCACCAGGCAGAAGGGCTAAATTATGGTGATCAAATGTGCGGCTATGCAAGAGGTTGGTGTTGGGGGAGGGAAGCAGAATGATTTATGTATTGTGGACAGAGGCATATCTGAAGAAGTAAAAGGGTTGAGGAGTGGGCTGAGGTGGATGGATTGATTCTGACTCAGGCCCATGGTGTTGTCAACCCGGGCTGAGGCTGGAGCTCATGTCTGGGTGCATGGCCCTGATTTAGCCAAGGTCTGTATTGATGTCCAAGGCCATACCAGCAAAGGCCAAGAGGATAGGACTGTACAGAGTTGGCACTGCCCCCTCACTGGCAGCAAGACTAGGGAGAACTGGTCTTGCCCCTCATCCACTAAAGCACTCTGGAGAGAGGTTCCTTCACCTCACCTGAGCAGCACAATAGAATTGACCCTGTTCACAGTGAAAACACAATCCTACTCAGAAGAACTTGCCCTAAGAGGGTAAGAATGGGAGTGTAGTTCTGAGGACATTTCATCTGCCATGCGGTAGCGTGGGTAAGGAAGATGCCCTCCTATCCTCACCCCTCAATACCTGTAGCAGTTGGGGTACCTGACTCAATCCTTACCAGCTGCAGCACTTGAGAGAAAGGGCCCTGTGCTTCATCTGAGAAGCCTAGCAGAGTTGACCCTGTAGTAATGAGGAACGGGCCTGCTTTTCATCCTAGCTCCCGGCCGCCCAGATAGGTTACACCTGAAATAACCACATGGAAATTGTATTAATTAAATTATTGCCTGGTCCATTATATCTAGCCTCTTCTTGGCCAACTCTCATTCTTGATCTAACCCATAATCTGTGTTCACCATGAGGTCGTGGCTTACCGGGAAAGCTTCTAACCAGTGTCAGTCTCGGGCAGGAGAACCATGGAATCTTCCACACTACCTTCTTCCAAGCATTCTGTTCTGTCTCCTCTGCCTACCTGATTTCTGCCCTATCAAAAGGCCAAGGCAGTTTTCTTTATTCACCAGTGAAAGCAACACAAATACAGAAGATGCTCCTACACCATGACCCTGTAGACAGGGGAGTGACTGACACAGTCCTGAGGGCATGGGCTGTGAAGGAGTATAGCTGGTACCACCTCCCTCTTTGTGGTGTGAGGTGGAGGTGAGGAAAAGATGAAGTCCCCCACCTCTATTGCCTGCGAGGGAGCTGACCCTCCCCTTTACCAACAGCAATGCTCGAGAAAGTGGATCTTTCAGCTGTCTAGGAAGCACAGCAGTGCTGACCCTGTTAACGGAGGCACAGGGGAACCAGTCCCAGAACGAACATGAGCATGAGATATCTGTCTCTGCCCCTCTTCTACATGGTAGCATGGGTTGAGGAGAGATGCCCCTCCCTACCTTCCCTCTACTCCTGAGGTGGGTGGGAGAGCTAACCTTAAGGTCAAAAGAGCAGGAGAGCTGTTCCTGCTCTTACCAACTGCAGTACTCAGGAAAGTAAGCCCTGCATCTTTCCTGGGCCAAACAACAGAGCCAACACTGTTGGCAAAGTGCTTGAGCCAACCCCTAGGTTGTGAGTATGGAAGAGTTGCCCCCAGTGCTTGCCTGTCAATGTGGAAGGGTGGGCAGGGGTGAGATCCACCCCTTTACCTCTTACCCTTCACTATCTGTGACAGACGTGGGAGATGACCCTCCCTTACCAGCTGCAGCACTCAGGAATGTAGGCCCTCTCCTCACCCAGACAGCACAGCAGAGCTGACCTTGTTGGCAGAGGCCTGTGTGACTAAACTTCAGGGTGTGAGGGCAGAATAGCTAGCCACACTCTCCTCATCTGCCATATGGTGGTATACGTGGGACAGGAATGCACCATCTCTATCTCTCACTGCCTGTGGCAGGTGTGAGAGCTGACCTTGAGGTTGTAGAAGCTAGAGACTGTCCTTGCCCCTTATCAGCTTTAGCACTCAGGAGAGCAACTTCTGCGAGATTCTGTCTAATTGTTGCCTTGCTCCGAGATGTACTTGAGACGAGCAATCCTTTGTACTCTGGCACTGAAACAGGGATGTGAACAGTCAGAGAAAACAACAGCTTCACTCAAAGTGCTTTTTGAAGGTATTCTGTCATGACTACCCCATCACAGTGCTGAAATCACGGTTGTCAGTACCTGTATGCTTGCTCAGATCAATGGACTGTTTTCCTCTTCGGCATTTGTCCTTTCAATAGCAACAACCAAGTATAGAGATACAGTAATCCAGGTGCCATCATGAACAAACTTACATGATGACAAGTTTAGCTTTCTTGATGCAGGATTTCTAATATTTTAAAGGCCAAATAAAATGACTTCCACATGACTTTAAAATGACTAAGAAAATGTTGGCATGGGAAACATTTTTAATGCAGAATAAAGAAACTTGCTGCTGGGCAAAGAAGAGATGGCAGTACAGTTTGCTGTGGAAGTAAGAAATCACAAAAGACAATGTGCAAATTACATTCTGTAGAAATGAAAAATAATCAAAGTTTTACATTGACTTTTAGACTTAGAAAGCCTTGCCATTTCCAGCACTGACATTAAAGCACATTTGCTTTAAAATCCAGAAAAATATACATGTTTTTCATATGTGAAGAAACAAATGATATACTCTAGGTATGGGAAAAAAGTCTAAAACTCATCTTTTAAGATTCATTCATGATTAAAAATTAATGATATGTGTGGTGGATTGAAAGAATATTGCTCCAAAGGGAGTGGCATGATTAGAAGGTGTGGTTTTGTTGGAATAAGTGTGTTCTCCTCACAGGAAGTATGTCACTTTGTAGGTGGGCTTTGAGGTCACATATACACCCAATATACCTCCCCACATCAAGTCAACATACTATTGCCTACAAGATATAGCTCTCCAGCACCATGCTAACCAGTGTGTCACATGTTTACCTATGAGGATAATGGGCTGAACCTCTGAAACTGTAAGCCACAGCATCAATTAAAGATTTCCTTTATAAGAGTAGCTGTGATCATAGTATTTCTTCACAGGAATAAAAAGTCTAAGTAAGACGAAAGTTGGTACCAGGGACTGGGCTATTGCTGTGGTAGGCAGGATTTTGGAGGAATTTAGACTTTGGTACTTAGGGCTAGGAAAACAGTGGAATGCTTTAATCACTACTTGATGGCCATAAAAGTAGAAGCATGGAAAGAACAGTGTTGAAAATGATTTCAACTGTCCAGGGCTTTGCAAGAGGTCTCAAAAGGAGAAGAATTTTAGTATGTTGCCTAGAGATTGTTCTTGTGGTATTTTGGTGAAGATTGTGGCAGCTCTTTGCCCTTGTCTGAAGAGCCTGCCTGAGGCAAAACTGAAGAGTTTGGATTAATTCCTTTGTCAGAGGAAATCTCAAACCAGCCTAGTACAGACTGTTGTATGGTTCTTAGTGGTAACTTTAATGAAGATTTATAGTGAAAAATAGCAAGTGGAGCAAATAAAAATACAAAATGGCCAGACTGAGAAAAGAGGTTCCAGGAAGTGGAAGAGAACTAAATCCTTTGTTCAATCAGATGAACATTTAAAAAATGCAATAAAGGGAGTGGTTGCCTCAGGGCAAGATCACAACGAGCTAAGTTTCCAATTTGTGTGAAACTAAGGAAAAGCTTATAGCTTGGTGTGGTGGTGCACACCTTTAATCCCAGCAGTGGAAGGCAAGAACTGCCTGATCTCTCTTACTTTGAGGCCAACATGTTCTAGTGTTCCAGTTTCAGGACGTCAAAGTTTAGGTGGTGAAGGACAGAATGTTGATAAAGATGTAATTGAGCAAGGGGGATGTGTTCCAGCCCTAGTAAGCAGCAAAAACAGGCAACTTCTGCCATGTGGTTCTGGGTTTAGAATCAAAGAAAGACTAAGGGAAAGCCACTGAGGTCGGATATGTGTCAGGAGTGGCCCTGAATGGCTGCCTAGAGAGGACATTTCATGAAGCCAAAACCTGTGACGTTAAAACCTGGATTACCTTGGAGACCCTAAGATGTTGGAGATGCCAGAGCTGTGGGGCACCTGCTGAGGCGAGCTGCTAACAGGGAATGGAACCATTCAAAGAGAGTAAAGTGTGGTTCAGTCAACACAGCTGAAAAGAAATGGACAGCTCAAGAGGACTTTGGTATCAGACATGGAGACGCAGAGTTTGGTTTGACCAGTTTGTCAGCTGGTTTTCTGTCTTGCTTTGGCCAAGTTTGCCCTCACTATTCTCCCTTCCCTATGTTTTGGAATAGTAATGTATATCCTATGTCATTATATGTTGGAAGATTGTGATCCTCTTTTTGATTTTGATTTTACAGGTGATTAGAGTAAAGTGATTGGGTGAATCTCAGAAGACACTTTGAATTATGCTTTGAAATAGTTCTGGGACTGTTTTAGACATGGGGACTTTTGAAGGTGGACTGAAAGCATTTTTGCATTTTGATATGGCTACAAGCCTTTGGGGACCAGGGAGTAGAATGAAATGGTTTGAAGGAAAATGGTCCCCAAAAGGTATAGCTCTCTTATGACATGTGGCCTTGTTGGAGAATGTGGGTCACTGTAGAGGCAGCTTTTGAGATGTCATATATGCTCAAGATATTATCCAAAGTATTAGTCCACTTCCTGTTCCCTGACAGTCAAACTGTGATGACTTTCAATTCCTTCCTCAGCACCATATCTTCCTGTATACCACCACATCACATCATGATGACTGTAGATTAAACCTCTGAAAATTTAAATCACTACAATTAAATGTTTTTCCTTCATAATTGTTGCCATGGTCATGGTGTCTCTTCACAGCAAAAGGAACCTTATGACAATAAGTCAATAAAATGATATTTATAAATTTTCATTTAGTTTTCCTAAATATAAAATATGATAGGAAGCAAGTGTAGGAAAGACCACTTAAGAATACATAGTCATATGAAAATTTAAGATATTGGAAAGTCAGTAATTAAAAACAATAAATATTTATTAGAGGACCAATTTCCTGAGGATCAGTTTTCTATTTTTTTTTTTTTGGCTACATGGTTATTTGGTATTATACCATGGACTGAATTGAATAGAATTACCACTCCACAGATATGTGCTGTTATACTAAAAATTTATACTTATATTTAATATGAAATTGTTAATTTAAGACATAAACTATCAATGCAATATAATATCTATGTACAAATTATACAATGCTGTGTTTCATACATTTTATGAAAATATTCAATTACAATGCATTTGTCATTTTTAAAAATCAAACATTATTATTTATTATTATGCATATATATGGGTTATTCCTTTACACTGTTATTTTGGTTTAATAAAGAAGCTGACTGGTCTATAGCTAGGCAGAATAATACTAGGCAGGAGAACCAGACTAAGGGGACATTGGGAAGAAGAAGGGCACAGTCGAGGATTGCTAGTGGGTGCAGAGCAAGCAGGAGATGGACTTGTCATTCTGATAAAAGTTACCTAGTCATGGAGCAGAGCACAGATAAGATTTATGGGTTAATTTAATTCTTAAGAGCTAGCAATTGACAAGTTTAAGCTATGGCCAAGCAGTGGTCCAAATATAAAAACACCACCTACACACACACACACACACACACACCCCAACAGGTTGAGAACCACTGCCTTAGGCCCTTCTTTCATGTTTTGCATTTGTTCCTATTGAAGGTGGTGACTTATTACAAGTGTTAAAATGGATGTTAGTCTGAGAAATATTGCATGATTGAAAGCACCAGATCCCCCAGCAAAATGTTCTCTCATTCTTTCTCATAAAAATGCAGAAACTTAAAAAAGATCAGGCTTTATAATCAACCTTAAATCCTTCATGTCAAATTTACATTCCATAATTAGGCATTTTAAAAAATTCTTTTCTGTCTTGTGAAGGCAGATTTTCATAATGAATATATTCTGTGCATGAGAAGTAGAAACTTAGAAATAAACTTTAACAATTTTGACTCACTGGATGTGGTGGTTTGTTAAAAAAGATAAAAGAAAACAAAGAAAAGAAGAAAATATTGCTTAAGGGAGTGGCACATTTAGAAGGTACTATTGAAGTGCGGTCTTGTTGGAAGATGTATGTTACTATAAAGGTGTGTTTTGAGGTCTCATATATGCTCAAGCCATGCCAGGTCAGTTAGACCACTTCCTGTTGTGAACCACCCAAATTAAATGTTTCCCTGTGTGAGAGTTGCCATAGTCATGAAGTCTCCTTACAGCAATAGAGACCCTAACTAAAATACTCAGATTTTGTAAAGACATACATAAAAGCCTTTGTGTGTGTGAACATATATATGTGTGTATATGTATGTGTGTGTGTGTGTGTGTGTCCCAGTTTCCTAGAAATCTTTTGTATTCTTCATAATCAAAATTCAGTTATGTCCAATCTTGTCATCAGTATATCAGTATATTGGCCTCCTACAACTGCCCTCTTCCAATATGTAAAGCTCTAGAAAACCCTAACCAACATCCTTCCTCAGGAAACTATCATAGCAGTAAACATTGCCTATAAATATCATTTCTATTAGTCATTTATTTCCCTTTTCCAAATTATATTTTAATTAGTTTTTAAGTCTTATTAATAGTATAGCTAAAATAATTGATGTTCTTTAAATTTTTCTGTATTATATATTTGGATCACATTATATTAGGTTGTAGAAGTTTGAAGGCTGCTTTGCATGATAATTAAAACAAGTTAGTGAACTTTATAATGTACCTGAAAATGAATGTGATAATTATGGTAAAATTGTAAATATTTGTGCATATCAATTTATATTTTTGTGTATTACTCAGAATTCAGAAAAGTGACATTAGCAGTTTTCTATAATATGCATTAGATATAAAATACATATCATTCTATTTACATTACCAACTTATATAAGCAGTAATGAAAGGTAAAACAACAGGTTTTAGAACTGGATAAATGTGGTTGATGGTATTCCTACATACTAATACAGCTGGTAAGAGAAATAATTGAAATATTAGAAAATCAAGTTATTGGTCAATCCACATAAAAACTTAAGACTTCAAAGACAGTTAAGCAATCACCGAAACCAAAAAAGATTATATTCCCAGAAAGAACCAAATAAAAGAACAGAATATGTGACTACTCAATGTTTTAAGTAAAAATGTTTTAAGAGTTGAATGTGACTTAGTGGTTATTAATGTGGATAAAGTACAAAGATTGTTGAGTCTTATTTATGAAGACACTGTGTAAGATATTAGGTTCCAAAAGCACATATTAGTTTACTTTTAAAATAAAATCATGTGCTAAGAGTTTGCACCTAGTATACTTAGATGCAGTATTCATATTGTGTACAATGTACAAACAATGTTTAGATATTTGCTAGAATTTGATAATTAGTTTTTTGACCTGAAGACAATTTGTTGAGTATATAAAAAGTGAAGTCTCAGAATATGGTTGAAGTCAGTCTCTTTGTTTTGCACCTGGGAATATCTCTCAGGCAGACAAAAGGAAACAAGCATAGAACAAAGAGAATGCTTAAATAACTTTATGCACACAGTGACTGAAAAGTAGTTTGGTATTATGAAACAATACAGTGTACTATAAAGAATGTAATTCAGAATATAAGTAGATAAGGTTAGAAATCTTGAAATACCTTAGAGATAATGAGAAATTATTGAAGAATAAGGGAGTGAGGATAATAATCCCAATATGAGTTTAAGACAAAAAGAGAAATTATGCTATTAACTGGAGTCTAGGGTAAAATAAATATGAAAAGAAACCAGTTGAGGAATTGAAATACAAAATCATGGCAAAATCATGCCATGAAATACAAGGCATAATATACTGTCTCTAGTTATTGGTTAGGAAACCACCAAAGGACTCCAGAACACCATTCAATTTGATATGGCTATTGGCTTTGGTTATCAACTATAACTACATAAGATCCCATTGCTAAACACACTAGAAACTTCAGCTGTTAGAAACAGAAACATCAATCTTGAATCAAGCAAGTCAAACTCCAACTATTGGCTATGAATGGTATGATTTTTACGGGGTAACTAACTGCTTGATGGTTGGATTTGAGACCTCCTACACAAGGGTGTTTCATAAATGGTAATTGGTACTTTAATCTTGTGTTTATAAAGGACAGACATCCTAAGTAGAAGAATATGTTTTGTTTGTTTTTCTAAATGGGTGTGCTGGCAAAGTCCCTTCTTTATATTTATACACAAAGAGATAGGCTGCTTGTTCAGGGTAATTTCTTTATGCAGTGGACAACAGCCAGTGAGAAATACATACCTCATCAGAATGCTAAGAATGAGTACTTTTAATAGATGGGACATCTGTATTATCCTGTTCAACATCATGAAGGCTCAGGAAGAATCACAGAAGATAAGGCAGGAAAAATATGAAAGCTAGAGTATGGGGCAACAATCCATGAAATTCAGTCTTGTAGATATAACATGGTTATTGTACATACAACTTCAAAGTACCTGTAATTATCTGCAGTAAATAGATAAATAAAAATACCAAAGATCAAACTACATAATTCCTCTCTGAATTGAGTAGATGATTTGCAGGACCAACCTCATCTGATGACCTATTGTCAGTGGCAGTACTGAAGGAAAGAGCATCATTCTTTATTGAGAATATGGCAATGGTTACTTCCCTATGCTCCATTGAATGGCCTATGAACAATGTACATATAGATGGTCAACACAAAATGGATTCAATCATATTTTCTAGAACTTTTGTGTAGAATTACTTTGCTTGGGCTCTTTTGTTCTTACTGACCTTTTTCTTTATATATTATTAGTTTCTGATTTGTGCTCTTATGAGGTTTTATGTGTGTGTGTGAGTGTGTGTGACTGTATGTGTGTGTGTTTCCTTTTTTATTATTTTTATTTTTATCGTTATTGTTTAATGTTTGCTTTCAAAGGAGAAATAGAAAGACAGAGTGTGGAGTTTGGTGGTTTGAGGGGGGCGGTGAACATGGAACAATGAAGGAGTAGCTGAGGAGGGAAGAATTTGATCAGAATATATTGTATGAATTTTTCAATAAAAATGGAAATTGTTCAAGATGACAAAGAAAAATTCAAATTACATATAGATGTACTTATAAAACGTAAGTACCCTGCTTGATAAAAATTTAAATTTATGAAGCCCAAGTTAAATTACTTTTTTTACCTTGAAGTTCCTTAGTTAAAAAAAAAAAACCTTTTGGTTTACCTCCTGAATGCCCTTCATGCTATTTTTTTTATTATTTTCAAAATCTTGTTCATTTTTGCTTCGTAATTAATTTCATTATTTTCACCACATAATTAATATGTGGATATACATAATTAATTTTAAAGAACAATGAACAGTGAGGAAAAAGACTTTGTAAAGTATTTATGGTTATGAACTCTGGTATCATTGGAGAAAAGCATCTGAAGATTTAACATTATGTGTCTTCATTTTTATTCTGTATTCATGTCATTGCACGTGCATAGCATCTAACAATGAATTTTAATGAATAATTGGAAATATGGATTCACATTCATTAAAAATGCATGGCTATGTTTGAGTGGTATTAAAATCATCAACCACCCAGCCTAGCAGCACGTTGTTTATCAGATTTTCACCCATCGATCTCTTTAAAAATGCCTTATTAACATAACAGAAAAAAATTGTTAAGCCTATGATTAAGTTTCTTATAGATGGACTTAAACATTACCACACTAAATGCAAAGCTTTTGCAAAAAATTAACATGACCAAGATCTACTTCCTAAGAAACTATTTTAATTAAAACAGGAAAACATAAATACTTGTATAATCATCATCATTTATAAAATGGAATAAAAATCTGCAATACTGATTAGAAGTCTGTGGGAACCTTGAGGAGTTTAAGTGTAGTTTATGTTAATCCCAAAGATGGGAGGAGAAAGACTACCCACTGACCCAAATAATCATGGACAAATTAAAGCAAGTTTTTTATTCCTGTATACAGGCTCTCTCCTCCTAAGGTGGGGGTTTGAGAGGTCACGTTGGATATGAGGAAGTCAAGGCTTTTATAGCACAGGAGGAGGGGGCTTCCAAAAAGGGGATTTAGTTGGCAAAATATGCAGGATCACAGGAGCAGAACATAAGTATAACAAGTTAGGCATAATGACCTCCTGAAACAGACATGGTTGCCAGGCGAGTATAACAATATGGTTGCAAGGTGGTCATAGCAACAAGTAGCCACAACAGCCTCTTAGAAACAAAGGTAAGGTTTCAAGATGCTTATATAAAACTTTCAAAGCAAATAAATGGTTGGCATTCCTGGAACAGGCAGCACAGGGATATTTGTAGTTAAGGTTACAGGTAGGGAATAGTTCAGAGTTTTATTCATAAACAGAAATGAACCTGGTATGACTTTCCTATAAGGTGGTGGTTTTTAAGCCTAAAATGGAAACAGGTCAGTTCTACACTTACCCCAACCTCTAACGTTGTTGATCACACATATATACATGATAGCTATATAATATACATGCATATATATGCAATTGCACAAGTGTGAAAAAATAAAATGACAATCACTTCAAAAATTTTCCTTGACCTTAGAGAGCAAAAGTATTAAGGTATAATCATCAGTTCAATGATGGATTAGCTAAGAAGTATAAGTGAGGCCCCATTGAAACCACTGAACTGTACCACATCCTGGGTAGAAAGAAAGGTTTATTGGGGATCAAACTGCTAAGTCTCCCTCTTGGGGTCGGGAGGCAGTTACAGCAGGCAGCTAGAAGCAAAATGGTGGAATGCAAATGGGTGGTTTTCCACTGTTTGGATAAAGAGGAAAACTGATGCTCTTGCCTGAGATAGTTGACCTTAAGGGTTGGATTAAAGCTGCCTTACCAGATTTCTGAGTAGTGGTAAATTTAGGTTTCTACTTACCACAAAAACAGTCCTTGTTTGCTTCCAACTTCCAGGAGGATATGTATATGCTTTCTTTGGGTTCACCTTGCTATTCGGCTTCTCTGGGCTTGTGGGCTAAATGCTTAGTGTCCTTTGTTTTATGGCTAGGGTCCACTAATGAGTGAGCACATACGATAATCATCTTTTTGGGTTTGGGTTACCTCACTCAGGATAGCGTTTTCTATTTCCATCCATTTGCATGCAAAATTCAAGATGTCATTGTTTTTTACCACTGATTAGTATTCTAATGAGTATATAATCCACACTTTCTTGATCCATTCTTCCATTGAGGGGCACCTAGGT